>CAXAMN010000092.1:316868-358413 GCA_963970005.1 Durusdinium trenchii
ATTGCCAGCTGTTGATGCTTGCTTCCTTCAGCGAGCTTGGGTCATTTCGACCATTGTATACAGAAAAGAAGCATCTAGCCCTGTATTCACCCCACAATTCGAACCACCATCTGTCAAATAGCCTCTACCGAACAGCCACTACTTTACTAAGGATTTTACACTACAAATCCGGATCAACCATTTTAGAAAAGGTCTTGGGCTTCCAGGGCTTACATTATGGTGAACATCCAATGGCTCCAATGTCGGGCAGACAGGAATAATATGCCGGTGTGGTTCATGTTCATGATGCCTGTTGGCCTGTTGTTCATATGCCGTTCATGCTTGCAGCTGACTAATTCGATGGCTGGCCATATCAGTCCTTCAAGAACGTAGCCGTTTAGAGTAATTCGATGATGTTGGATTTGCACATCTCGTTTTGGTACAACGGTGCCTCGATACATTTTGGGTATGGAAAAATGAAAGGAGCCTCCCGTACCGCCTGGAATGGATAGAATATCGTAAAATACAATATATTACAATAATATATATTAATAGTCATCATCATCATAATAGTAAGTAGTATATTACCTACTGTATTATCCCACGAAAGGGTTGTTTGGAGAAGCATCACCCTCCACACATGCACCATCCTGCACTCGCTAAAGCACCGCAACGCCAGTGCCATGAAGAGTGGCCTCAGCGTCATCCACAACGTGAAGGCCTCACCCGCGGTGCCGGTTCCGCTGTGCCGGTTCCGCCGGTCTGCCGGCAGAGAACACCGTTTGTTTGGCATAGCACCGTTCGTTCTTTTTGGGAGCTGCTATGCCACATCTTGGCCACAACAAACACGTGTCAAATATCTATATCGAATTGTTTGCATGTCTTTTGTACATGTTGGCATTGCATGTTTTGTGACTATTTCCAGCCGGTGTGGGGTGGTGTCCTTTTGTTCGATCTCTTTTTGCGGTCTTTTAGTCAGTTATGTGGTATACTTGCTTCTTGTTTCTGGTCGTTGGTCCAAGAGGTGTTTTGCTTGTTACATCAGTTGGAATGTCCTGCGTCCAGGTGTCTCAGGGACCCGGATGGGGGTGAGATGGGCGCTGGGGGCCCCCCCATCGGGCGCGACGGGGCGTTTCGTCGTCTTCCACGGTCTTCCGGGTCCTGAAAGGAGGTTCCCTTGGAGGTTCAGAGTGCTGAGACCGAGCGCGGTCCTGGGATCCTTGTTGGTCGAAGCAGAAAAACAGTAGTTGACACTTCCTTCGACTGAGTGGTGCCATGGTTCTCCTGAGCGGCGCCATGCGTCGTGGAGAGAATGGAATCCCTGGATATTGGATATGGGATAGATGGAGCAGCAAACCAACCTGGTAGGTCTTCCCGCATGCGCCACACACCTTCAGCAGGTAGGAACGCGGTTGAAGCCCCTTCACCATCTTCACCATCCCTGCAAAACCACCCCATTTGTTCATTTGAAGCCCAAAATGACTAACACAACGCTCCGGCGATCTCCAAGCCCCGCAACACACCCGGAAAGTCGCGTGGCTGATCGAAAAAAACGATTGAGTGGCCCAGACCACCTACTGGTTTGACGTCTTCCAGAACGCCGCGCGGATGAAGAAAGTCACGTTTGGAGGGCCCAGAAAGCGAGGAGTGCGTGCTGTGATCTTGGGATCGGAGATTTGGGTGTCGGCCAAACACCCCAAAACCTCCTCAGGATGCTTGAAATGCTGTGATCCCGATCCGCAACATGATGGGTCTCTAGATGTTTATAATTAGGTTCTAAAAAGATCCAAAAAGGCGACTGATCGGGTGGCGAAGCCTACGGACGAACTGATCGGTTCCATTCGTCCAGAACCACTGGGAACTTCGACTTCAGTCTCTAGAGTGAATGGAATATTTGGACTCACCCGGAGTGAACGGACTGAGTCCGGACCCGACCCAAACCCGGCTCTATGATGCTCTGTTGGTTCGGGCCCGGATTCTTTGGATGGTGCAGCTGGAAGGAAACCAAAGAGAGATGACCTTCGGGTGCGTCTTCATAAACGACGGGTTGTTGTCCAATATTTTCAGAATAGGCTACCTGCCCGCAGTAGTTTGTCAGCATGGCATCAGTGTGAACAAGGTCTAGCTGACTCACACGTTTTGGGCCATTGCAAGAACACTTCGACCAACATTAGAGAGCAACACCACGGGACCCTCTCAACAGAGCCTGTTTGGTGCTGATTTCAGGGCTTTTGAGGCCCACGGCGTTGCTTCACGGCGTTGCTTCCGGTCGCCTCGTGGGCCTCACGGCATCGATCACGTGGCCGTCGACTGCACCACGGGACGTCCACAGAGGTCTCCGACGTTCGTCATCCACGGGACTCAAGACGGAGAGGCCGGAGGGGACGGGTCCGGCACCGGGTCCGCCAAGCGCCGGGGGTATCGAAGCCCGGGGTTTGGAAAGTTCAACATGAAACGAAGAGGGTCACTCACAAACATGTGCAACCACCACACATCATGTAGACTTTTGATCAAGAAGAACCCCCCAAAATGTATTGAGACACCTCTTCATATATCGCATATATGGGAGAGTTTTTTCAAACAATGTGTCTACTAAATGTTGATATTGGTGCCTCATGTGATATATGAGATGATGAAAGTCCCTTTTCGCACAGTCAGAAGTGGTGGGCGCCAATTGAGGCTTAGCCGTTTAAAGCGCTTAGCCGTGGCATGGTCGTGGTCGTCGCAGGGGTCGTGGTATGTGACTACGTAGACCTGGCGGATTCGTGACCCCCATATCTTCCGATATCTTCTGAAGCTCAAGATGATTTCAAACTACAATGGAGTATAGGTCTTGTGGCCAACAACCTGAAAGCGGGTGGCACACGTTCCCTTTGCTTGTTCCGTGGTCACAAAGTAATCTGTGCAAATATTGCTTTAATTGAAATCGGATACAAAACGATTGTCAAGTAGAACGGTTGATCAAGCTTGATTGATTTGCAAGTTTTGGCGAAGCAAATCATTTCACCTATAATCTACGTGCAAATAGACATGTGTTTGCACTGTAGAACATTTCTTTAGTTTTAGCTGGTCAGAATATCGGTCAGAAGGGAGCCTGATGAATGTTCAAGTGAGGAAAACACGGAGTTGTTGCTGGATACATCAAGATACATCATGATACATCCGTCTTTGTTGTCACTCAATTGCTTGATACAACATGGCCCGATCTCGTCTGTGGGTGCCACGATGCATCCATCTCGGTGTGACATGGTGTGACGGTTCATCGTCCATCCATCTCCATGTGCTCCGTGACACTCCCTCCATGCAGATACCTTTTGAACATGGCTCGGCCTTGTGGGATGTCACTTGGAGACAAGCGCCGAACCTGGGCATGTCTGGGCTTTTTCAGGGTGGTATGTCCAGGTCGTTCAGCTTCTTCAGAGTGACCGTGGACTGGACTAGACATGTCCGTTTTTCACTCGTTGTTCACTCGTTGTTCACTCCTCAGGTGGTGATGGACCACTGGACACATCGAAGAAGGTTTTGCCGTGAAATCGCTGTGTCGACACACACGCCGTGCGAACGAGAATCCTTGGGGGGACACGTGCCGCGGTCGAGGATTGGTCGGTGGTCGGTTCTTGTGAACGGTTTCGGAACGGTCGGAGGTTGAGGAGGACGTCAAGTTTTGAGCCAAATTGAGGAGGACAACATCCGTCCATGTCCGCTTTTCCAGCTAGCCAACCAGAATCCGGGCCCTTCTCCAATGGAAAGGGGCTCGGGCCCCGGATTCTTAAGGCAGGTAGAATGATTGAGGATCTAGACATCCGGACATGCTTCAGAAAACGTGGCCATTTGTTTTGCAAAGGCAGTTCTGCTATACCCAGAACGATGAGTGAGCAGATGTGATGGAAAAAACTCCGGAGAAGAGAAACGGCATGCGCAGCGGTGCAGGAAACCACGTTTCTGAAACTACATGCCTGTCAAAAACATTCAAAAACCATCAAAACCACAACAGCATGTAACTTCATGTAGAGACTTGCTGGCTTAGGGGTTGGGTGGATGGACGTGGTTGGGACATGTGGCATTCTTTGCAACAGTACCTAGCTTCGTGTAGACGATTGGCTTGGAGGGGGGTCAGGTGGTTCTGAAAACCACAGACTTTCCGAATCATTGTTTTTGTTTTCAAGACGTTTCAACTAGTTTCCAAAACATAGGCCGTTTCCCAACCATTTGCAGTTTCACAAGCATCTCTAGTTTCCAAAACGTCGGTTCAGAACCATGGTTTCAGAAACTGTTATTGACCAGGTGAGGTGTGGTGTTCGATTTCGGAAGAAGACCATTCAAGAAAAAGGGCCATGTGTCATGATGGTCACCATGGCCCGATTTAACCATATTTGTCTTACAGTACATGGTGAGATAACATGCCTTCGCCCTCCATTCATCTCTATATTCAAAAATCTGTCAAAGTGTCCGCCATTCTCCCATGTCCTACCCACGTGTTGGAGCAAAAACCGCCAAAACGCCAGTCCCTTTTGGTCAGGCACGTCACCTTTTGATGAGACAATGCCAATGCACCTGTCTACATTTGATGTTTGGCAACGTTTCACAAGATCATGTGTTTTCGTCAACCAAAAGGCGCTAACGTTGGATGGTTTGGAAGACGATGGCATGCATGTTTTGACCAACCTTGCACCCTTCAACAACGGACTTTTGGATGGCGGAGAGAGAAGCTAGCTCCAAGCTGGCACATGCGGAAAGGGAATGCATGGCATTGTGTGGCAATGCCATAGAAGTTTGGTAGAAATACCACATTCGCCTTGCTCCCTGCATGTGGTTTTCTCCCCGGGTTCTCCCCGACTTCTGCCGACCTTGGTTGAGGCCTTACCGAAAGAGTTGGCCTACGAGCCGTGGTGGGTCATGGAGGCTGGGCACAACGACATCGAGATGAATCACAGGCGGGCGGGTCGCGTGGGATGGTCGTGGGTGTTCGGTGGAGGAAATCGGACACGCAAACGGGGGGGAGGAAGGGAGGGAGGTTCGAAGGGATAGGTGGTTGGAAGTGGAAGCAAGATAAAGGATAAATGGAAGGAGAAGGATTAGGGATGAGGGAACATGTAGGCTTTCTGGAGCATTGTCAGCATTGTTCACACCTTCAAGGCATTGAGAGAATCGGAGTGAATGCCCCAGGGCTTGGAGCAAGGGTAGACTGAGGAGTCCAGAAGGCTGCCACTTTTGATGGTGAAGCAAAGTGAAGGGGTCTACAGTTGGACTTCTTGGAGGTCGAAACACCACCCATCTCGAACTCTTGTGATGTTGTTGTCTTCCAGCATGTTGAGTATATACACATATAGGTATACTTATATATATAGGTGTAGAAAGGTACAATGCTTTTGTATTTGGCATGCATATTGCAGGGGGTTGAGGTTTCATAGCAAAGCTGTTTGCTCAAAAGATGTTGAATTCTTGAGCAATCATGAAGGGTAAAGACATCGCGCTCAGCAGTCGCTCCGCCTTCCCGGAGTTGTCCTCGGTCTTTCTCAACCGATCGCCACGCTGTCCTGCTCAAGTTCCACCTAGAAAGCGCAGGATTCGTGGAGAAAAGAGGGCGAGAGTATCTGTCCGCGCATCTGCGTGGAGAGCAGAACCGGCCCTTCCACCCAGCATCAAGTGGAGACAGACAAGTTTGGACCCATGTTTCACAGTGTTTCACTTAGACCCACTTATTCACCACAGGACTTGTATGCTTTCAAGTGACCTGTTTGGGGTTCCCGCGTGTTGGTCCGGACCGCGTCGTGCACGGCGACACAACGGCCAGCGGCGGACGCGGGGTCGCCCCGGGTGGGTGGTGCGGCCGTGGCGTCCATGATTCCTGCGCCCATGAAACCGACGCCAGCGCCGACGGGCCGCTCCACCTTGGGACCTGCGAGGCTGGTTCCTTCTCCCGCAGCTGGGCAGTGAAGGTGACGAGGTCGACCTCAAGAGGTCGACCTTGAGGTCGACCTGATGAACTTGGGGTGACCGACCGGGCCGAAGGGGGATCCCTATGAGTAATCCTTTTCTATGTTCTGTTTCGCAGCGGCTTGTGACCCGAGTCTAGGAATTCAGAGACCACCTCTCTTAATAACCCCTCCACTCCCGACTTCAAAGGGGGTTCATCCTTGAGGGGTTTTGCTCCTCCCCCATAGAAGCTCCCAAATCCGAACCTCCCCCCACCAAAAAAAGCACAATCTCCCCAAACACATCGCAACATCATTGCAACATCCTACCCGACATGGTGTTGTTTTCCATCTAGAGACCCACCGTATCTGACCGTGATCGGACTTCAGGTCACCTCTCCTTTGAGACCTGTCGCCTATTTGCCATCTCCGGAACACCGCTCTCTCAGCCCGGACGTCTTCGCTCGCCTGGGCCCCACCGTCTCGCCCGTGCGGCCCTCGAGTCCGGGCGCGGTGTATCGGCCGGTGAGCCCACATGGACATGGGCAACACGGAGCGGCCGTGAGATGCTTGGTATAGAGGGGTTAGGAAGTGGCTTAGGATTGGCATCCATCTTCGGGGGAAAATAGGTGGGAGGATGTGGAGTGAAATGGTGTACAGCAAGGTTGACTGTTGATGGAACACATGTATTAAGGGTCCTCCGGATCGGAAGTGTTTTTTACTGTACGGAGAGGTTTTCGTCAAACAGCCATGGGGGAAAAGGGCGCGAAGCACCGCGTGGCATGACGGTGACCATGGCGACCAGGGCGACCAGGGCGACCAGGGCGGCACTCATGGCGTCCCACGACGGTGGTTCGGGGACCCCGGACACCGTGTGACCGCGTGTACCCGAAAACGGTTTGGTTGGTTTCTTCCAGGAGTTACAGGGGGTCCGGGGGTGGAAGACGCGGAACCGTCCCATCCAGCGGATGTGGTCCCAGTGGATGTGACGGACAGGGGATGTGTCCCTGTTCTTCCTCCGTTCGGAACCGGCACGTATATGTATGTTTCAGTGAGCATGGATCCGATCAACTGGAGGGTGGGTGGCCAATGACTGAATTAGGGAAAAGGATCTACAGACGACGATGTTTCTTGTATCAATAGAAGCTAATCCACGGAATCCATGGAATTGTGTCTCCCAGGGCTTTGGGGGTATTGATTCCTCCTTGCCGCAAGACTCCTGACCTGGTTTGTAAAGAGGAGTCTAGGCTTCCGCCATAGTCTACTTCTGTAGCGAGTGGAGCCTAGGATTGTGGGAACCAATGGGATTAAATAGTGTAGGCAAAAGCGAACTTCAGGCCCCAAACGTGTTCATCCTGGAGTAGAATGATGTTCCATGAAGAATCCTCATTGCTACAGCCCACTTCTAGTAACTAGGTGACTAGATGTAACTAGAAGCTACTAGGTCCGTGGAGGACATCGCTATTAGGTTGGAGACCATCGCTACGAACGTAACAATAAAGCGGTAGCTTGAAGCTTCTAGTATGACTGCAAGCTCAGCTTGATGGGAAAAAAGAAAAATGACTGCAACGTCTTTCATCGAGTCCGAGACCGCCTGCTCAGGAGGCTTGCTGCACTCGCACGATCGCGATCGTTCCTCCAGTCCAGATGCTCGACTGCCAACGCCCTTAGTGCCTTGGATGGACAACCGAGTGGAACTCCGAGGGTTTGGATGACGAGTGGATGTCAAGAGTGAGTGGATGCCCTGACCGCCATGACCGCCAGTCATCGACCTGGCCGGTGAGGGGAGGGGACTTCTGACACCCCAACTAACTACTCCGCCGGACTTTCTGATTTGGTCGTTTGCTCGGTGACTCAAAGCTCAGGTGGTTGGATTCGCCGCAGGCCATGGTGAAAATGCACGAATGCCGCACGAATGCCGCAGAAGTCTTCACATCAGGTTTTGTTCAGCTTCTGAAGCTTCTAACAGTTTGACATATCACGGCAACCTCATCACGTAACGGTCCGCCTCATCACGCCTTCCGCACCTCCCGGTCCGATCAAAGATGGCCACGAATCCGACGATCTCAGTGACTTCCGCCCTCCCCAGCGAGTCCAGAAATCCGCAGAAAGAAATATGAAGCTATTTCGCAGATCCAGGGTTTTTCACATGGGTGATTAACATATATCTATGTAAACATAATATAGGGCAAACATATATGTAAACATCTTTCGTTTTTCACATCCAGGTAGTGGTTGTTGTCCAGGTCACTCCCTGGATTCATCATGGAAGTAGAACATAGCTGCTTGGATGACCATGTTCCTTTACAATAGGTGGTTTGCCACTGAGGATTCCAAGGAGTGCAGAGAGCCACTCCCAGCGCCTTTTTCTCCCGTCCCAATCAGCCAATCAGACTTGCATGATGGTTCCGAAACCCACTGTAAAAATGATTCTTGCAAAAGACTTGAGAGTGGAAAAAACTAGCACTAGATCGATGGATATTTGGTGGTGGAGTGGTGTTGAAGCTTTGCACATCTTTGCACCTTTTCTCTATTTTTCTCATCTCATCTCACTCATCTCGTCCCAAGGTGCCGCCCTTTGCGCTGCAGGGCCGGATCTCGCGACCGGCCCCGGCGGCGGGCGCCGGCCTCCACCTCGCGGGCCCGGGGCCGCAGGGCCCGCAGGGCCCGCAGGGCCGGCCGTTGACGCCAGATAGTCGGGAGCTGCTGAAGCGAGCGCAGCTCCCAAGCTCCAATCACAGGCGAATCCGATGGATCGTGGATGGGGCGGATGGGGCGGGATCTAGGTATTTGGAGAGAAGTTCCAGAGTTGGGACGAGCAAGATGTAGAATCTGAGTGTGGATGTATGTTGATTGATATACAGGATCTATTTAGAGGAGTTCTGCACGCTCCGAATGCTTGGGACTTCTCATGAAGACAGACAGCACCTCTTGGGTGATGATGACCAGCTGGGTTCAGACTTCTTATGTATCGGATCATGTTCTTCGAAGCGTTCACATGTTGACTAGCCGCCCCGCTTCAGACCGATAGAGCCAAGCATAATCCTGCAGCTGGTAGGATTCCGGGCCACTGTTGAAAGAATTCCAACCTGGATGCTGTGAAGCGATAAGAATTCTACGGGGATGCTGCTTTTTGGCCATGCACCAGTCCCGCTGGAGTTCCCTCAATGTTAGCGACTCCTCTTTGTAGCTCAGGAGCTTTTGATAATCTGTGTACATGTAGTAGATATCTATTTTTAGTCAAACTGGTGAGCACCTGACCAAATTCTCGTAAGTTTAATGTAAGTATTGAAGCTTTATTAGGGTAGAACATGGGAAGGCTGCCTTGGTTTTTACCAACACGTTCCAATCAGGCTGCATGTGTTGCTCTCTTTCCCGGTCTGATGCTTTTCATATACCTCCAGCACTCTGGACATCTTCTGCATCTGCCAGGATACCACGCGAGCCCAGTCACCCCACGCTCCGCAGTCGAAGCAGCTCGGAGCGGCCCCTGGTGCTGGAGGCCGTAACGCCCATCTACACTGGCCGCGGTGCGCCAGGCAGGAAAACACTGAGCGAACTGAACCCAAAAAGGCACCATGAAGGGCTTTCCCGGACAAGTCTGAGGTGTTTTCTTTGGTGGTTGGGTTTTTAACCAGGTTCTGGAGGGGTAAAACATGGTAAAACCCGGCAACTGAGTGTAAGAGGGAAGAGAATTGGACGATTCGATGAGATGTTTTTTTCTTGGTCCATCTGATTCAGAGGGTTGACACACGGTGAGCTTTTGGCGCACCTGATGCTTGGACAAAAATGCAGAAATCTCGACTGGACTGAGCATGACTGAGGTACGACTGGCTATGACACCAGATCTCGAACCATCACGCGCTCAGCCAGCCCGATGGTGGCAATGCCTTTGGACTATAGTCGCAGCAGAGCCTCAGCCGAGGGGGCGTCCACGTTAAACACCTTGTTTGTGCTTAAGTTGGATGAGAAGGGCAATTGACGTAGTACCCTCCAACTGCAGCTGATGTGAGACGCACCAGTTTGAGGGAGAACTCATTGTCCTGAAGAGAGTTGCTATGTGATTCCATGCAAAGATTCGCAGCTAGCCCCAAGCATCCTCGATGCTTACAGGCTCAGCCCTAAGATGTTCTTTCGTGCAACAAGTTTAAAGTTTTACGTGTTTCGTCGTATAAAAGGACGTGTTCTCGACATTCTTCAATGATCTTCCTTTTTCCCACTGACTACAGGGTATGACTGGTTGTTCGCTCTTGTCTTTTGGCAGCACCCACTCAACCTTTATCTCGGACGATACCCCGCAAGACAGTTTTTGTCGGGGAAACATGCCCTGGTTGAACGGTCAACCAGATTGTTTTTTGGGACATGGACAAACTGCCCCCTTTGTCATCCTTTCTCCTTAAGTCAATTGTCCCTTATGTTCCAAGCTTTTCCAGGAAAACAGTCATTCCTCCCTCCCTCCACCACCGAGGACCTCACACGCCATATCGATCAGTGAGTCCTTCGCATCACGTGGCGACGACGACCGCCGCGGCGAGTGGAGTCTCCGATCCTCGGGCCACGAGCCCATGCAGAGTCTATGCAACGCATCATGTGCTGCGGCAACAGGTGGGTGTTTGGAGGAGAAAGACATACTGAAAGACGTTTAGTTAGACGTTTTGTTAGTCTGTTAAGTTTACAAAAACTGTTAATAGGTCAAAGAAGATTTGTTGATGCGAAGTTACTTGCAGATTCACTTGGTTCACGTGGGGAGTTGAGCAGTCTAGTTGAGCAGTCTTGAATTTTTGTTCAAAACGACGTTGCCAGGTAGTTCTACCTCAAGCAGAAGGTGCCAGGCATATTGTGACCCCTTATGGGCCCCAGTTCGTCCAGGGACACCGAGTCACATCGGTGCTTCGGCCATCACCACTGCAGGGCTCCCAAAGCAACACCTCCACGATCTCGTCGATGCAGGTGATGTCTGGGATGAGGGCCTGGGTGAGAAGATGTGAGTAGGGTGTCAGTTCCAGACTCCTAAGAGGAGCAGATTCGGATCACATGGCATCGGAATCGGCCGATGAGTAGCAGCTACTCTGTGGTCACCCATTCGATGCGGACTCAGAAGTATAGGAAGGACATGAAGGACGAAGGATCAACTTTAGGGTTTAAGTTCCATGTGAACGCCGCCGAACGCCGCAGTCCCAGGCGATGTCAGTGCAGAGCGGGCAGAGTGGAGCAGAGCGTGCGTCTCCACCAATCCCAAGTGAATGCCCACGGCCGTCTCCAGGCTCCTATTTACCGCAAGCAGGTGTTGGCACTTCGCCCTCAGGACGTGGGTTTTGTTGTTCAAATATGTTCGACAAAAAGACAGCCAGGGTTCACGCCATTTCTCTGCACATAGCTGCACATAGCTGCAAAGTGTTGTAGAAATTGTTTGCTTCTTTCGGTTCACCTTCCCTCCAAGCGCTCCCCAACTCCCCCCTTGCCACCGATGCTCCGCTGTCTATTTGGTCCAACAAAGGAGCACCTTTGCTACCTAGTGCTGAACTGTCCGAAGGGGCAGTGCTCTCGATTGGTAGTGGCGGGCAAATCCGTGTGAAGAAGCCACTGGGCATGGGCAGCTTCGGCGCGGTGTGGGAGGCCGAGCAGACCTCTGGCGGGCCCAACTTGGCGCTGAAGGAGATTTTGTGCCCATCACAAGTGGACTTGGTGAATGTCACTTGGTTAACAATGATCGATATTAATTGATTAAAGGTAGGAGTCCGTAGGAGGATACATTGGAAGTTGGATGACGTGGAAGTTGGCAGACTTCTTCGCTTCGGCCCACATCCAGCAGCCCACATGCGAGCTTTTTGGCCACATCCATCAGCTGAGGCGATGTTCGAGGGAAGCCTACTGGAATCCTTCAAGGGCAAAGACCCCAAGGCCAATAGCGCTTGTATCCTGCCCGTCTTGGTGGGATTGGATAGCACACCCATCGCCAAGGACCTCTATCGAGTACGTTTGGCTATGACCAGATTGCCTGGTCAGCCATTAGATGCCCGACCTCGAAAGATCCACCTTTTCAGCACCCCTTCCACTCCAGTCATAAAGGAATTGTCGCCCAAAGCCTCGACATGGGATCGGCCCAAAGCCTACGGATTGCCTCCGGATAGCCTTTGGCTTTCTCCAATTCAATTCCTTTGTGTCTAAAGGAACTGCTACACAATAACCTCCATGCTGGTGGGGTTGGCAACTGGAAAGCATGTTTCATCATCGTTCATCCTCTTATGGGGATGAAGCTGCTTTCGACCGAACTTAGGATGCCTTCCTAAGAGTAAAGATGGAGGAAGCTCAACAACGGCGGCAACGGCCTCCTTCTGATGCAAGCAGAGTAGAGTCCATGAAGGAGAGGGGCGCCAGAACGCTAGTTTCAGCTTCCGAGGGAGTGGGGTGTCAAGGGATGTCAAGGGATGTCAAGGCTGGTGTGGATGCTTCGGAACCTGGAAAGCCATTGAAAAGCGGCTTTCTTAGCTATGGAAACTTGATGGAAGTCACCCTATCAAGCTATAGTTCTGACGTGATCTTTTAAGATGCTCTCCTTGGTATTTAAAGCAGTGACTCTTTCGTGTCGACAGGATTAATCTCACTATGTGGAGTTGCTGGTGATTTCTTGATTGAGAAGGTTCCAGTATTCTCCATTCAGCGGTGCATTCCAAATAGATAGAAGCCCTCCCCTGATCCATCCCCATCAACAAGGTTGCCATGTGCTGCTCCAACTCGTAGTTCTACAGATCAGAAAATGGATCAGAACCATAATTGTTCGAAGTCTGAGGCAAACCCATTGTTTGGTGGACAAGCGAAGGGGGGTGGCGCAAATAATGCGCCAATCAATAAGCACTCCCAACGTTGGATGACCCATTTGGCCGAAATGACATACCGGATGGTCCAATGCCTTGAGCAACGCCGATCGGGGACTGGGCGGGAGTGGTGGTTAACACCTGGTCTCGCCGTCTTTAGCACCAGATGTCACCATTGTTTCTGAATCATTTGACAAAAAGAATATGAACAGAACTGCTGGTTGATGAAACACTTGCTGATCTTTGTATGAAAACACCGGTGTCATCCTTGTTTCTCAAGAAAAGATATGAACATTTCGTCGCTGAAACGGACCCAGACGTCTTCGGACTTCACGGGCTTTTCGTCCGTGCACGCTCAGAGGTGCAGAAGACTCATTTCTTACGTGGTTTGGAGTCAGTCCATTTTGGACTTCCAAAAAGCCAACCAAACCCCATTGGAACTCATTGGGTGCAAAAACAGAGGTGGAGATGGTCTCGCCGCGACAGGTGGAAGCCCCCAATATTTCCTCATATGCACCCCATCTGGTGGGCCCGAATTGCCTTTGGACCATATATATTACTAGTAGCGTTCTTGTTCCTAGTAGTAATGCCAGGAGCCCCTAGTAGCTTCTTGCTCCTAGTAGCGATGCCCTTTGTTCCTAGTAGCTTCTTGTTCCTAGTTGCACACAGAAACGAAGGTCCGGCCTGTTGTCAAAGAGTTTTATTTGGTGTGAGCCACTGCCACTCCACAAGGCTTTCATTGTGCTCTCTGGTTCCACTCGGTCTTTCAGGATGTTTCAGGATGGTTCCTGAGAGACAGCTTTGCAATCCAACGGCCCACTGATTGGAGCTCCCCCTCACCCACTCCTCACCCACTCCCCCTTCACCTCCACTGACGTTCAGGACTCGGTGATCCTGGCTTCGGAGCTCTTGCAGCAGCTGGCGCCGGCCTTCGAGGAGCACATTGCGCATCTGGCGTATCACCGGGACGTCAATGCGCACAACATCCTCATCGATTTCGAGGGAAACCAGCCCAAGTATGGCCACCTGGTGATGATATTGGTGGTTTTTGGGGCGGGTTTTTCGAGGGGAAGGGGAGATTCTGATGCTGGCCGTGTGGACTTTTTTCTGAGTGATTCACACGAAAAGGAACCAATTTCAGTTGTAAGAATTACACGATGACTTGCAAGGAATACAATCAAACGGACACAAACAGCGAACATTGTCAGTGTTGGTCAATTGCTCCTGTTACTTGTTTGAGCCATTCGTGTGGAAGAGATCATCTCGTTTGTTGCCAAGACAAAGGTCTTTTTCATCTAAAGTCGTGTGACTCAAACGGCAAAACCGCAAAACCACCCTTGGTTCTCCCAGCTGCTCGACAGACCGCTCAGACTCAGACCGTTTCTTTTCTGGAATGTGTCGTTCCAGAAGAAGAAACGCGGGGCCGGGCGGCGGTTGCACAAGTCACTAAGTCCGACTAAGTCGCAGAGCTGTTGCATCCCAGAAATGATCGGCAGTGAAAAGCAATGATGCCAGCAGACGGCTGAGCCATGAGCTGTCATACCTCAATGTAAGCTGGCCTCGTTTCAGCTGGGCATCCTTCAGACAAGTTGGAACATCATACACAAGGATCACGCGGAGAATGATGGGCCAGATGATAGGATGAAATTGCTATTTATATAAATGGAACAACCGAGCAAGTGTCAAGTAACTGATGGAGGCTTGCAACAACTTCGACATGTCTCCTTTAAAAAATCTTTAAAAGCCTAGCACCGCCCCCCCGAACCCTGCACCCTGCTGCTGTGCGTTGGTGACCAAGGTTTAGTGGACTTCGGTTTAGCCGTCGACGTCCAGAGCTGGCAGGGCGATTTGGACGAGCGCGATGCGGCCGGTGCCCACCGACTGGAGGGACGAGATGGAGCTCGACAGACGCGAGTTGGACACCTGGAAGCCAGGAGGGACGAGTATCGAAGGTGTGTGTCCGACGTCCACGCACCCGTTCCGTTCACGCTGTTTCCCCGGCTCCGAGGAGCCGGGGCGAGGTCAGTTGCCCACCTGGGAGTTTCTGGTGGGTCATTTACTTTCTTTGTCCATTTTTTCCGGTATAGGCCTAGGCTAGATATGATTCGTTTTTCCATACGGCTGTGTGAACAAAAACCGATGTTAAAAGAAAAGAAAAATCAAGTGAATCCGGTGAATCTCCAAACCTGGGACACATGTGTTTCTTTGTCTCCTCTTCCCTGGACTGCAAATCCAAGGACAGGATGGAGCAACTACCTGGCATCACTTGGATGTCGGAGGAGATTGCCGCTACTGGCCGGTGTCTGCATCTTGGACGGTTTTGTGTTTTGGGGGGTGACAAATTCCATGATTATGACAGAGGGTGTTTGTTTGTATGTGTTTCTGAATGTTTTTGAGTGCTCTCTTTGTTTCTCTCCACAATTAAGAAAAAGCAGTGATGATAGTGATGTGTTTGGAACAGCTTGTTCAAGCTCTTCCCATGAAGCTGCAGCTCATCAAGGAGAAGGCATAAAGCTCTGTGCATCGGACATCGGGACCCATGCTCGTCTCTTCCCTTCTTCCCTTCCCCTCCTCTCAGGCATGGGTTCAGTTCCTGCTGGGCTGGACCGAATTGGATTGCAATCCCATGCTGCGCTCGGAATATCGAACACGGCTCGATATGCACTCCTTGGGTCTCACCTCCTTACAGGCGCGGTTGAAACCGGGGTGTTTTGCTTCGGGCGGTTGAGCGAGAGGCTGCGAGAGGGAAGACGGCGAGAGGGGAGTGCCAGCGGTTCTGTTTTTGGTGAATGGATGAGCCACACATCGCGAGGGGAGAGGACTGCTTATGGATACAAGACTGAAGATGACTGAAGATGGATGCAGACCCAGCGGCGAACAAGAAAGAAGATGGACCCAATCATAAGAATGTTTAAGATGCCCATTGGCTGGCCGTAGCTCAGTGGCAAATTGTAGGGACTTCAGGAGTTCTTTTGTAGAAGGAAGGAACATGATTTTTTGGTTTAATTAAGGCTACAGCAGCTTGCTTTTTTGATATTCAATCAGGTCCCCATCAAGTTGACAGCTTTTTGCACGGTATCAGCTGTTAGGGAAAATACGTGTTGAATCAATCGTCTTATTGCTTCACTGTGCTTGCCGATGGCATCTTTCGAAGACAAAGAGTCACAAGTGTTCCATGGTCCTCCACAACCAGCGCCTTTCAGTGCCCTGCTTCGCTCCCTGCCGCTGCATTTGCCGCAGAAATAGAATCCCCAGGATTCCAACCACCATTAATTCACTAGGCTTTACCGAACAACCATTGTTTTACTAAGGATTTTAAACTACAAACGTCAGGTCAACCATTTTTAGTCTTGGACTCCCAGGGGAATTACTTTCTTGTTTGTTTGTTTTCTAAAACGCAGGTTCTGGTCGACACCATGCCCGCAGACTTGAGCCTCTCAGCGTCCCACACGTGCTTCGGGCTCTTCAACGAACTGCACACGCTGCGGAGTGCGTGGGATCGGTATTGGAACATGGTCACGCCACTTCACACCCGGCTGATGGAAACCTTCCACAACGGTGGTGACTGGGATGCCCCTTGGCTTCAGCGAGCGAGGAGCTAGCGAGAGGTGCCGTGGAATAGAGCTAGCTCGGTGCGACCGGAAAGGAGGGAAAAGGAAAGCAGCGAAAGGGATGAAAGTAGAGCAAGTTAACGGTGCCTTTCATCGCTTTCTCTAAGTATCGGTGCCTTCATCATACTCCATGATCATGATTTTTGATGCGCCTTATAGTCCTGGACCTGGGCTCTGGTCGCAGCTCCACGGAAAAAGGGATCGGTCAGAGGGTCAGACACACTGCTAGTTACACCTTTCGTGTTCCACAACTTGTGTCCAAGTGAGTTCATGTTGTTCACTCACAGAGTTGCCCAAAACGACTTGTCCACAAGTTCACCTCCATTCAGTATGCGGCCTTCATCCCTCTAAACTGCTTCACCCATGGCAGCCGTGGCCTTGTTCATCACACTTGAACGCCTGTTCCTTTTGGTCCCTTTCCTTCAAGTTCTCCGGATGCGTCCGGATGAACAGCTGTTCCAGCGCCACCCACCACCTTGCTCCAGTCCTGAACGTCTTAAGTTCCAGTTCTCTTCTCCCCTAAGCAAAACAATGGTTTTCATCTGTGTTCATGTTTTTTGGTGGTATTTCAAACAGATGGAAGCCATGTTCAATGCATCTCAAACAGGAGGGATGGATTGTTCTATCTCATGTGGGAGTCACGTATGAGTCACGTATTATGTTTTCATGTCTTACACTCACTGGAATCACCATGGAAGATCATACACTCATTGCCCTGAGAACGCATGGCACTGAGTTTGGCCTTGGAAAGATCATATTCCAAAGACCAAACAAGTGGTGGTTTTCCACTTGGTTTCCCATGATGATTCCAGGGAGTGCATGTAGTGGTCCCCAACCAGGTGTCCAAGACATTTTTAGTGGGTATCTACTTTTCTATCCAGCACCAAGTACCGCGCCTGCCACGCAAATCACACCCGCAGATGGTCTATACACATTCAATCATCCAAGGGACTCGGCTCGGCTCGGGGCTGGCAGACGACGAGTCGAAGGGCTGCACATGGCTGCAGTCACCGCAGGGACCCTGTCAGACTGGCACCATTTGGAATCTCCAAGCCGAAGGATCTATGCAACCTCCAACATCCTCCAAACCAGACGCCTCTGTTGTTATTTTGGTTCACCTCTAAAATTGTCTTAAAACCACACACCTCCCACCTCCCAACACCTTCTTGCCCAACAGATCCGCAAAAATTATCCTCCGTCCACGTGGTGTTGACGTCAAACCCTGCACCCGAGGTCCTCAAGGCTCACTGCTTAGAGTCCAACGTCCACGAGGCCATTGCCCAGGAGCTCCGGCAGATTCGCAGCTCGCTCCTGCGCGCGCGGGGGACGCTGACGAGTACCCGTGGCAGCGGCTTCCGAGAGACTTGCTGGGGGCTCCTCACAGTGGCTTGGAAGATGGGGGCACAAGGAGGACGTCGCGTACATGATGTGAGTGTGGTGCAGGAGTAGGATGGAATAGGTGTAGTGGTACTGAACGGATGTACACTGCAAAAATCTGAACACTTTGGGGGTGGACATGTTTACTCGGCTTTGATGGGCTGCAAACCAATAAACCACCCAGAATCGGTTGCTCTCCCACGATCGAATTGACCAAAATCCGCCGACCTCCAACCATCGTGCGAGAGGGGTCGATCGACGTTGGTGGTGATTTGCGGTCAAATCATAGAGGAGTCGCGTTTTTCTTGCTGATATTTTTTTGTGATATGGCTTGACTTCTTCTCCTCTTTTTTTTCGAATGGAGGATGAGATAAGCCTAGTGAGTCTAGGAGATGTACAACCCATGAGACCTACTCGGTCCGGGCAACGGATGCGGACGTCAGGGCCACGATGGGGATGTCATGACAGCTCTCAACTCTCGACCAACAATTGCGGCGGCGAAGCGTCCTGTGTACGAAAGTGGGTGAAAGAAGGTGAAAATTAGGTGACTTTGGGAAAAATGCGACACCTTTGCCCGCCTGCTTGAGCCCCGTTTCACACATGTTTCATTGTTTTTCCTGCATTAGCCGTGCACAGATTGCTGTGAAGGGATTTCTCTGATTTGCTTCAGAACTCTGATTGCCTGAACTTCGTGTGGTGGGATTTCCCATCTCTGATTTCTTCCTTCAGAACTCCAGGGATTTTTTGGGAATGGGGTGGATTGGAAACCCGAAGGGGCCAGTCTCATGCTGGGCCACTTCATGGAGATACAGTGTGGTGAGACAAGCAAAGACAAGCAAAGGGGCTCAGGCCTGAGCGGAGTTGGGGTTCTGTCCCAGTTGTCAGGTGTTCAAGAAATCCAGTCAGTTACTTTTACGGCATCTTGCTGACTGAGTGACATCTTGCCGTCCAATACCAATTCTCCAACCATCCACAATTGTTTGCTCCCTTGATGATGCGAATCTAACAACTTCCATGAAACAACCCACGGGATGACCTCCCTTTTTCCGTGACGCGGGAGCGCGCTCGCACCCCATCAAGCGCCCGCGCCCGCGCCCGCGGCCGCCGCACCCGCCCCCGCAAGGCTCTCTTGCTGCTGATTGGTTGCGGCGAGCGCGAGCGCGAGGGCGCCGAAACCCTGGGCCCCAGCGCTGAAGAGGTCCCCGGACCGATGAGACTTGGACGAAGGGGGCGGTGTGAAGGTGGTAGCGGGACTTGAGAGATACACAGGAGAGATGGAGTCGAAACAAGTGGACAACCCACAAGTCTTTCATAGTCTTCCCACATTTCCCAAACCAGGAAATTGCATATCCAATTTCCCAAATGTCCCACAGTTTATGTTACTCCAATTTATGCAATGTTCCTTTACTGCTGGTATTTTTGAGAGTCCCAAAGTCTGATTTTGCGCTTCCCGCTTGCTCGAGGTCACCTACAGTCAGACTACTCGGTTAATTCTGTGGATTTCTCGGTTGATTTCTCAGTCTTTGACTTGCAGAGGAGATGGTTGAAGGATGTTGAAGGTGACTGGAAGTTCCTTTCTGAAAAGGACAGTCGAAGCTCACTTAGAGTGACTGCGGTCTTTTGGACCCACTGACTTTTGGGTGAAATAATGAAAGGTATTTCCTGTGCAAAAAAACACACATAATTATTTTACCTATTTTTACCTTATATACATGATTTATACCTTTCATGTTCTTTTTTGCATTGTTTACATGTATTTACTGTGCAACACGGGGTTCGAATTTCCTCTATTTATAGACGACCATGGCGCCCCTAGGTTCATGTTCGGCCATTTTCTAGAAGTCAGGATAATTTTGACACATACGTTTCGTTTGTACAGGAGTAGAAAAAAACACCTGAAAGAAGAACCCATGGCTTGGGTCATGTCACCCAGTCTATCTTGTCATACTTGTCATGTTTGTACGAGGAGTAGACCAAACCTGAGAACATCCATGGCTTGGGTTTGCCCCCCTGCTTAATTTAGAAGTAGCCGACCATGACCATCCCCAATAGGTTCAATGAGCGACTAAATACAGAAATACATGTCCCATTTGTATCCATGTGTGATCTCGTGAACCAGTAATATCCAGTGACCGGGTTGTGTTCAGGATCTGGCGACAAGTTCGCATGGCCCTGGCAGATGGTCCGGGAGGCCTTTCTCCCCACGGTCACAGTCGCTCGTCGCAAATCACAGCTGTTCCTGACATCCCAGGAACCGGTGGGGAAGCCGTTTTGGGTCCTGTGGCACGGGAAGGGATGCTAGCAGCTAGCAAAAGAATTTGTTTAAGACCTGGAGCTTTCCAAAAGGTAGCCCAGGGATAGCATGACGCCAATGGTTCTGGAAGGTGTGAGCAGGAACAGCCGTTCTTAGTTCCTCAAACAATCCTGTTTCTATAATATGATGTTGAGCCATACCCTGGATGATTCTCCACTCTTTGCTGACTGCCACATGTGTTGGAGACCAATTCATTCATGTTGTGTTGTTCACCTCTAACCACCGAGTTTTTGTATGGCAAGCTAGTGACCAGTCAGTGACCCTTTTCGTTCGTCACCTGCCCTCCTTCCGACGTGGAAAGAGGTCGCGAAGGACCCAGAAAAACATAGAAAAACGCTTTCCACGGTTTGGGACGGTGCTTGGAACGGTGTCCCAATGTGATCAGATCGAAAACGACTGAGGACGGTCAGTCAGTTTGGGCAAAGAAAAGCGCTTCTCACAGGCCCATGTCATCTCATGGTCCACCTTTTCAGCAAGGTCTAGGCCACAGGGGAAGAGATCCTTTCACTTGGATGTCAAGTTGGCAAGTTGGATATTGAGACGAAGCACTCTCAGGTCGAGCCGTTCGCAAAGCCACATCGAAGTTCAATCTCTTTGAACCTCACAGAAGAAGTTTGATCACTTCATTTTTCAACTGAGGGGGGGGGGGAAAGAAAGAACACATCCTATCCCACCATCCCAGGTTTTTTTTAGCTGCCTAGTTGATCCATCCCTTATCCATCCCGCATCATCCGCATCGGAGACTTCACATGTCAACTGTCCTGAGCCGCTGAGCCGAGGTCCAGGCCCCAAGACCTCGCCCAGCAGGACCTCCTCGCGCCAAGCGGACCTGCGGCTCAACCCTCTGTCGGGCCCACGTCGCACGAGCCCCGTGAATGGCCGCGTGGCCGGTGATGTTTGGGAGGAGAGGGGGGAGGTGAAGGGGGGAGCGATGGACCAAATCGTGGTGGATCAGAACGAAAACCCTTTCACAACCACACAGATTGACGAAGAGCTGCTCCAAGACGGTTTATGTTTGAAGAATTGCACGTTTTTTTTCACCTGATTGCTTCATGTTCGATTTTTGAGATGAGGGCGGATGTTTTCGAGTGCTGTTAGAAAACGAGTCGAGCGATGGTCGACCACGCTAAGTCTCTCTCTCGTGGAGTCGAATTTCAAGTTCGACTCTTTGAGGGGAAAACTCGTGTTGAGAATTCCATCGAATACCTCATTCGATGGATCAAGACAATCAAGCTGCGAAAGCTGCGGGGGGAAAGGGATGTCGACACACATCACCCACCACAATTTGACCGGGCAATGACAGGAGGACATTGTCCAGCGAAGTAGTGCTTTCTGTGTGGCTTAGCCAGTTTCCTTTTCCGCAGGGGTTTATCAGTACAAGTCTTGAAGAAAGGGCTATAAACCAGCATTTGCAGACCTCCAGGGGTTTCAGTCTCAGTGGCAAAAGAAAGATAGCAAAATCACTGGGAAGGTGGGGATCCCTCACGGAATGTCATGGGGGTTTTGGAATGCAGATGAATGCAGATGTTCAATGATTCAAGTATTAGAGATTGTGCAGAGCCCCGGCCCGAGTTTCACGACAAGCGTGAGTGGACTGAAGCGCGGACCGTCGACAGTCAACAGTCAAGACTTAGAGATGTTCTAGACTTGAGTCATTGAGGTCTTAGTCTGAGGCAACTTTCGTGAGCTTCTAGGCTTGTGCTCCTGGGGACCCGTAGAGCCGCTTCCGGCCCGGCCGTACCGCCGAGCCGGAGCGGGTGCGGGTCCGGCCGACTGAGGTGACGTGAAGCGGACAGCCGAAATGGCACCGCAGACCATGTTAGAGAAAGTGGACTGGATGATTGCGAATGACCGGGCCATGAGGTAGCTAATGCAGGTAATCAACTATCCTTTAGATTCTAGAGCGGGCAGATTGCACGAAGAAGGACCCGAACAAAAAAGGCGCCAGCGCCGCGCCTCGATGCGGTGCCGGCAGCTGCGTGCTTGCTCTGGCTCCGCGTGGGAAAGTGGTACCTCGTGAGTTCTCTCTAGCCGTTCGGAGTTGCAGCATGGAAAGCCATTTCTGCAGAAGATCCTTCCCTTCTAGCTTGGTTTGCTTGGTATGCCTTCATTGCTGTACCATGGGCCTCAACAGTCGAGACGGCATAGGCTGGCAAGTCGAGACGTCTTTGGTACCATGCATTTGGCTTTATTCCGTGTGAGGCAAGAGTACTTCGAGCAGTTGCAAGCCTTTTTGAAGCACTTGGATCGCCCAGAAGGGACCGGAGGGGGAGAGTTTCCGAGCGACGGAACGAGACGTTCGGTGCCAAAATCGAAGTCGTTCGGTGCGGCGGCATGGCGACGAGGTTCGGTGGGTAGTGCACTTGGAATGGGAGACCGGGAGACCCCCTTTCTGGGTTGACTGGTCCATGTTGCTGGAGCTTGGTGCTAAGCGGCTAGACATGGATACATATATCTGGTCAGTTGAAGACATGGTGGATTTGGTGGACCCTCTTTTGAGGGGCTGACGTTGGTGGACCCGAATGTTAGAACTAACCTGGAGCTGGTTACGTGGATGGCCCCGATAGGAAGACCATTTTCTGAGTACCAAACAGAGGGTTTTCACTCCACTTCCATGTTAGTTCCAGGGAGTGTAGCATCCTTTATTCTTGGAGAAGGTCTTCTTCAACTCCAGATGCAACGGAATGGAGTCAAAAGGTAAAGCAGAGGTTCTGGTCCGCTTTGGAGAAGGTCATGAGTCATGCTTGAAGGCTGCCAAGGCATGATGACACTCCCTCCTTACAAGCATCTACTGTAAGCTAAACGGGATTCCATTATATTCCCTTTACCAGGAGTTTCAAAGGGGTGCGATCCATGGAGGTTAGGGGTGCCCATTACCCACTCACTTAGGGACTAAACACCACCCCTTTGTGACCCCTGGTATATAATTGTATAAAATTGTTTTACAATATCTTACTATCACTCGTAGACCGACGAGCTGCGTTTGGTATGCCGGACTCACAGGTCCGCAAGCTACCAGGTCCAAAACAGGGATTGACCACGTGTCCAATCTCCTGTCAGCGACGATCCCGAAGAGGGAAGGCAAAAGAAGTCCAGCTGTACTAATGCGAGGTGCAGCACCTATAATGTAACCTTGAGGGAGGGTGCGGCCACGCGCTCGAGGCTTTGTGGAGTTAAAAATCTCCCGAAAATGGTTGCGCAGCTGGGTCCTTATGGAGAGCCATCAATGCCTCTCGAATCACGCTGTACACAACAATGTGCAAACCCAGTGATCAGGCTTGTGCCACCAAAATATGAAGATGTCTCTCTCTCTCTCTCTGAGTATACTTCAAGTTCATAAGTCACTTCCAAGTTCTTCACGCGGACCCAGTTCATCCAGATCTTGAAATGCTTTGAAATCTCCCGCATTGGCTGGGCAGTCCCCAAGGTGAGGTGGAACCACGTGGAACCATGTGGAACAATGTCGGTCCATGTCGGTACCGTGCGTTGTGGAATCCGTCCACTATGCTCTCGATCCCCTTTCATTTCAGTTTCCAATAATAGGTCCACGACTTCTCTACAAATGCCCGTTTGTCATGGTTTGTCGGGTTTGTGATGTATTGTTTGTCCCATGTGTGCCAACAAACAGACTCCTCACATGGGCAAACGATGTTGGACGTCCTTGGGGGGACGAGAAGACCCTCCGCGTCACGCAGGAAAGCCTGGCTGAAGCAGTCGCAGTATTCCGAAGATGCAGCTGGGATGCCCCAGCGAGCTTGGGGGCGTTCTTGGCCGGCGTTTTTCGCCCGGTTTTTGCCTCAGATGTTGGGTTTGCGGGTGTAGGACGGGGAAAGATGTAGATGCGGAAGATCTTTTGTAGAAGAGCACTAAAGCCCTCGATGTTTTGCAATGTATGTTTTCCTATCCAAAGGAGTTTGGGAGAACAGTAGGAGTGTTTGAAAGAGAGATTTATTGTACCGGTGACGTACTTCACAGCTTCTGAGCTTCGCTTTGCAGCTTCGGAGGTGGTGGGGTGGAGGAGTGTGAGACAAAATCCTCGACGATCACTACTTCGCATCATTGGGCACTGAAGAAGGGGAAAGGAAGTGGTGAACGAGAAGAAAGGCAACACACACACAAAAATAAAGAAATCATGCTCTTCGAGGAGGAGGAGGAGGAGGAGGAGGATGATGCTGCTGCTGATGATGATGACAATGATTATGATGATGATGATGAGGAGGAGGACGATGACGATGATGATGGTGATTGTGATGGCGATGTCGTTTTTCATTTGCTGACACAGCATCAAGAAAAAAGCTTCGGAGCTTTACACAAGTTGGATGAGCCAACCTCACGTGTTCGTCGGAGAAATTGGTCCTTGCCCTCCCTGGTCGCGAAGTTTCACAGCGAGTGGGAACACATTTGGAACACAGTGAGTTTGCATCCCCCCGCCGTTCCAAGGACCTAAAACCTGGTCCCGAGCGACCTCATGAAGTACGGTTTTTGACGGTTTTGGTCTTCGACCGGATTCCCGGACCTGGCTAGTCCCACCCAGACACTCTGGCATATTGGCATAGATTGGAAAACGTTGAAAAGGGGCCAATCTATATAGTCATATAATCATATATCGCAGTCATGGAGCCGCCCTCGGACGTCCGCGCATTCTTGAGGGCTCGGAGACGGGATGGCAGCCCTTACTGGGCAATGGTGCCAGGCCGTCACCAATGAATCGGTCGGGTGGGTTTCAGAAGGTGTCAGAGAGTTGGGGCAGCTGGTTGCTGTTGTGAAGCTGCAGAATTGGGGGCATCTGAAGCTGGATTCCGAAGGAGATGGCTGGCCAGAGCATGTCAGGAGTCAAAGAACCATTGTTTCCAGCCCCAAAATGAGCAGATGGAGTGACTTTCCGCCCCCGACATGGCCCAGTTGTTGTGGAAAGATGCCATGGGCCATAGCCAACCCGGTCGAACGAGAGAGAAGGGGGACTGAAAGGACCTTTTGGACCGTTTCCGCCCCAAGGACGTAGCAGATTTGCAAGACCCCTGCAACCATCTTCAATTGCGCATGGTAACCTCCGGTGAGTCATCTCTAAGATCCAAAAGCACTGGCCGAAAAAAGCCAGCACCTCACCTCCATGCATCTCCAAGCCATCTTCATGAAGCCAAGAAGCTACTAGGTGGAGGTCAGCGCTACTAGGTTGGAGGCCATTGCTACCGCTACGTTCGTCACAAGAAGAACCCGAACGTAACATCTACGTAGTAACAAGAAGCTTCCAAAAGGGAATCGTTTCACCTGTAGTAACAAGAAGCTACCCCGCCCCAGCCATCAAATCGTGAAACCGCTCGGGAGACCTCCGCTCCACTGAACCGCTTTGTGACGCGGCGACCGCCCGAAGACCGCCCCAGGCGAATGGGCCTTGGAGGCCGAAAATGGAGCTGGAGCCGACCAAAGAGTGGAGTGATCTGGTTCATGGCACCGGATTTTCTTGGATATCCCTAGGTGGATCACCCCAAGTTCTGGTGTCATTTTCCGGTGATCTGGAGGGATCTGGTCATGATGCGGTTCGATCGCTGTTTGGGGGACGCGTTTGGATGGCGACGTGTTTGGATGGCGACGAGGCCATGCGGCCTAGGTCGGACCGCCAGACCATCGACACATCCTGACACGAAGCGGAGACGATTTGTTGTCCATGCTTTGGCCCAGGGCCCAGATGGTTTGAACAGCACGTGCCAAGGTCATGGTCCATTGGTTCTTTTCGAAGGTTGGAGCCGTTCGGATGCTCTTGAGGTAGCAATCGTGCATAGCAGTGCTTCAGAGCCTGAGCCTTCGTTAGTCTTCGTCTTTGTAGCCCGCACATGGCCGAAGCGGCCAGAAAGTGATCGGGCGAAGGCACCTTCCCAAGCTGACGACATGGTCCTGGTGTGTAACAGGTTTGTTTCTGTTGGACACACGAAAACATACGAACACCATCTTTCAAGCCCGTTCGCCTTGATAAGACCTTTGAGCACCCAAAACAGGACCAGCGAACCTCGTTGACTAAGACATACTAAGACTCTTCTTGACTTGGCAAGAACGACAGAACGAAGGCCCTCGTTTCCTTTCCACGTCGACGTTCTCGGCGTCGACGTCGGGACCGGTCGGCCGTATTCGGCCGGAATCGCGGTGATGTCAGGCATTGCGATCAATCGCTGAGGCGGTGGTGCTTTTTGGGGGGAGGGGAATGAACGAACAGGAGGAGGAGTAGTTTCAGTATGTTTAAGTAAACTCCCTATCATGATGATGTGTTTGAAGGATTTTGATGATGTATTGAATAGTTGATGAATACGCCGTTTGTTTCTATCAGTGGGCCCCACTCGAAGTGTCTCCGGGTGTGACGAGATGTTATTTTGGTTCACAGGTGCTGCCCATTGCAGCTGAGGTCATGTCATGACTTGGTCTTCATGTGCAGTATAATTTGTTTTTGTTGCGGTGGTTGAATACATTTGAATACTGTAATTACCGAAGAATGGTCCTATGACCCAATGGGACACTGAACCACGGTGCCAAAACAATTAGAGACTTCTGGATTGCAACAACTCCAACTGGAGCCGCACACCAGGGCTTGGACTCGCTGTAGGGTCGAAGAGACCGCTAAGAATATGAGGAATGCATGTCACCCCTGCCGACCAGGTCTTGACATCAAATTACATCAAACTACTAATTCGAGTTGTTTCACTCCAAATCCGTCACATCAGGACGGATTTGCACACTAGAGCAATCTAGAGCATCAAGCTCGTACACTAATTTATACATTGGAAAAAAAGAATAAGCTAGGTTCATCTATGTTCTATATGGCTCTAAACAATCGACTGAGTGACGTTTCGCGTGAGCAACATGCCGTGAGAACGTCTTCGTTTTTAGAAGCGGGCGCTCCAGGCCACAGAGATTGTGCAAGGCAGTGCTAGTCATGCACTAGGTTCCATACTACGACCACAAATTTTTGGTGGTTGTTGCAAAGGATTTTGGACCATGAATTCCACGGTTTCTGTCCTTCTCTCCTCGTTCGTTCCCTCATTGACTCACTCATTCGTTCCCTCACTCGCTCCTTCCACTCGCTCCTTCCACTCGCTATCCACATTGTTTCGCCAAATAATTCTTTGCGCTAACCCCGCACTATATTTTATTTATCCTTTTCTATTTATGTTTCGTTTGGCATATATTATCGGTTCGAATCGATGGATATTATTAAAATAATCCTATGAATAATTTTATATTGATAATATATTATATAATATTTTTTAGTAATATTAATAATATATTATATATTTTTATTTATTTAATTTCTATGTATATATATATTTGTGGGTGAATATTAATGATGTTTTATTAATTTATTAATAATATATATATTCTTTCCCAATATATTTATATTATAATAAAACATATAAATTTGAATTTATTGATATTTTGTTGATGATATATTTTATTTGTAGAAATTATTGATATCGATTTTTTTTATGATTTGAAAAAAAAAAAAAAAAAAATATATATATATATAGATATAGGAGGAGGCCGTGGCAGATGCAATTTTTATGAGAGTGAATGTCGCGACACCAGAACGCATGAATGTGGGATCCTCTTTCAGATCTCGATCATGATGGGACACACCTTTTAACCTGAACACTTCCCCATCATGCCTGTCATGTAGAAAGCGTTTAGGACCGGAACTACCGAACCTAGCTCCATCTCCATTCCACCCACCGACACCGGCTTAGCTAGGTTCGAATACGGCATCGTCGTCCACGCCGACCAGGCCTGAATCGCCTGTCTATCGTGCCATTGCGGTTGATGAGTCTTATGCCTCTCCATCACCACTGCATGCATGTCCCCACTGTCACACAAGATTCCTGACAGCCACAGGCCTTGAGAGACACATGTCAACTCATGGACATGAAGTTTAGGCAGATGGCAACCTAGTTCGTGCCGCCAAGATTCCGAAACTTGACACAGTCCCGGCTATGTTGACCAAGCCTAGTCAGGTCATTGCGACCCCGTCCAAGTCGTTTAAATGGCCATTGTGCTTGGAAATGATTGGCCGTAAGGCCTTAGCCGGCCACCTGTCTAAGGAGCATCAGGTTGGGAAGCCATCGTTCTTTGTCTTCCGCCCTAGCGGTGACATGACACCGGGACGTTTAGCATGTGCACACTGCCATACCACCTACACGTCCGAAGCTGCCCTTCGCTTGCACTACCAAAGAGCAAGCTGTCCCATTTTGTTGATTGAATGGGTCAAAGATCAACACTTTGGACCAACGGTGACGCCACCTGTTCTCACTGAGGCCTCAGAAGCTTCGGACCCAGAGCTCCTGTATTCAACCCCTAACTTGATCTCAGGCAGATCAGTTCCGGCCGTCAGTGCCTTGTGCATCCCGATAGACACGCCTGTGTACACCAGCGACTTGTCTTGGCCATTGTTGACCACCGCATCCATGACCACAGTGCACGAATTGTTTAGCCAAATTTCTTTTTGGCCAGAGCTTCGACTTCGCTGGTTTCATACGTTTGTACACTGGATGGCTCACCTGTCAGATCTTCCGCATCTTGACCTTGAGGCCACACTGCATCACAAGCTTCTGGACCTTTGCACGTTGGGGGTTCCGTGCCATTGGGCTTGGGACTCAGCCGAACAGACCCTACTGCAATATGATACCATTGCTTTTCATTCGTCAGCCTGGATTCAGCACTTTCTTTTTCACAGCCTGTTATATGAACTGGAACACGTGCTGGCCCAAGACTGGTTCCATCGGTGTCTTGCTTTCAACCTCAGAAATGGAACGTATGAGCGGCGACGATCAGTCTTTTGCAGAGCTGATGGACGTCTGTGGCAGTCACTTTGCCAAGCGTCCAAGAACGGAGGAGGAGGACAGATTATCCGATCGCCGCACTACCCGAAAGGGACAGAGGAAGCCTTCGCGCTCATCGGCTTCGGACTTGGGAGAAGATGGCAGCTTGATCTCCATGCTTGCGAAGTTGACGCTTCGACAAGAGGACCAATTGAACCAGATCCACCTCGACAAGAGCTTCATCTTCTTTGTCCAAGCAGGAAAAGGCAGCATTTTGCCACTGATGTTGAAGACATCAAAGGACTGGCATGGGCAACGGGAGGCGGGACAAGCAAACACCTCTCTGAGACAACAAATGTTTCGCACAGTGTTCGAGGAACTTGCCTTCAGAGCTTCGAAACTCCCCTTCGGATCAAACGATCACGAACTGATCAAGGTCCTTCAGAACAAGCAGGTATTGACTGCCTCCAACTCCTGGAACTATCTCCAATGGAACTCCAAGGAGAAGACCTTGAAGCCAGCAGCCAGAGATCCACTCCCATCCGAGGAAGCCGCAGCATTGATTCAGAAGATCCATACTCTGGCGGCTCAAGCGGACCTCATTCACCGGTTCACAGCTTTGAAACCAATGCCACAGGATTCCACGGTGACGGACTCAGTGGTGGTGCCTTGGAGATTGGACATCTCACTGAGGGGCCAAGCAGCACAAGATCTCTATGCAGCCCTTCAACAGCTGACAGGCAGCGGGCTTACGCAGCTGATCTTTGTTCGAATCCGACCATCGACCTTGCAAAGGTCACCATTGGCTCAGGCCGTTGCAGCTCGCTTGATGAAATGAGAAAAGCCATTTTGGCACTCTCCTTGGGGAATGGGTCCAACCACTGCTATATGAATGCAGCTCTGTTGGCAGAACTATGGGCATGCTGCATGACTGACACCTTTGTTTGGCACGCAGTTGGAGAATGGAAAGAACCTTTGCTTCGATTGCTTTCGTGCAGCAACCAGCATCAGGTCCTGACTGACCTCGGCTGTTTGGGCCACCTTTTACATTCATGGTTCACAAATCATGAACCGGGGACACAGCAAGATTCTGCTGAGTTTGTTGGCTGGCTTCGACATGCCATGCACGGGGATGAACATGGTGGTCAATCCACCTCTAAATGGGAGGCACGGCTAGAAGCGGCCACTGAGGATTCAGGCCAATTGTACGCTCCGATCCTCCTTCAGCAGACAAAAGATGGAGTGTGCACGATCCAGGACCTGATCAATCTTTGGCATGACCAAGCACCTTTTCACTGTGGTTTTACGCCAGAAACAACCACCGTATGCCTTCAAGTGAATAGGTACCCTGCCATGGATGTTCGATCCCCTCAACCCATTCGCTGGAACCGCATTCCTGTACACTTGCCTTGTTTCGTCAATGCACACAGCTGGACAGTCCATTGGAAACGTTTTGAGATAGTTTCCGTTGTGGTTCACCGAGGCGCAGAACCTCACACCGGCCACTACCAGGCCTGTCTTCGCACCGGAGGCTGTCGCTTCCTGACTGAGGACTGGAGTCGAGCAATGCCATGTGCTCACACGACAGACCTTGAGCATGATTTGTATGTTCTTTGGCTTGTTGACAGCACACACCTCACTGAAGCATGGAGCTCACTCCTCGCATGCAATCCTTTCGTGCCTTTTTCGAGCAGCCATGACCACTGACGCATGATGCCGCCCGGGGCAATAGATGCGCTAGACGCAACCGATCTACGGATTGAAGCCCAACACGGGCAGAGCTCTCTCTGCCGGAAGTGAATAATAATAATAATAATATATAAATATATATATAATTAAATATATTAATTTATATGTTTTGTTTGTGTATACAAGACAATTATTTATTTGGGATATAATTTATGAAATAAACACTAAATTTTCGGATTTAATAATGATTTTATTTATATATATTGTATTATTTTATTTGGATTATTATATATAATTTAAATATATATTTTTTCTATATAATGTTTGGATCGATTCGTTTGGAAATATATTAATTCAATGGATATATAATAATAATTCTACTAAGATATTCTCATGTCTTTTATGTTAAGACGCGGTTGGACGGAAGGCATTGGTTGTTTATTTTTGGAAGGAATATAGTATTGACAAATTTGTATGTTTATCATTTCGGCCAAATCGAAATATGTTTGATGACAATTTAATTTGTGCACATTGCTTGAATAATGACCCAACGAGGCACTCTTTCGATTGCATTATTAAAAACCCAATTGTCCGATTTTATTCATAGAATCGGTCAAAAAATAGTATTTTGAATTGGTCTTGATCATGATCGTTCCACCCGCAGAACTTCCTTCAAGCTCCCGTGATTGGTTCACCGGCCGCATGCATTCCAGCTGACCACATCCGGTCTCATTATTCCGGAAGATGCCCCGCACTGGACACCGGAATTGACACGGAACTTGACATCTTCTCAGCAGGTGGAGGGTCTTGTACAGATCCCTGGATTTCTTCCTTTTTGGCCTGAGTTCAGATTTCGTTGGTGTGTTGACTTCATAACACGCCTAGTATATATTACGACCTGCCATAGATTGTTCTTCCGCATTTTCAGTTCCTGCACCTCTGCCAGCTGCTGAGCCCCATTCATTGGGCTTGGCATTCAGAAGACCAACTATTGTTCATATTTGAATTGATGGAATTTCATGTCTCACCGTGGATTCAGCATGATTACTTCCAAATTTTGTTCTATGAATTTGAACATGTATTGGTCCAAGATTGGTTTCATGCATTGAGCCTTCGAGATGGAGCGTATGAGCGCCGAAGATCAATCTTTTGTAGATCTGATGGAATTTTGTGACAATCATTTTGCGAAGCGGCCCAGGACGGATACCGAGGAATGATCATCAGAGCTTCGATATACCCGAAAGGGACTGAGGAAGCACTCGCGCTCATTGGATTCGGATTTGGACGAAGGCGGCAATTTGGCGACCATATTGGATAGACTCACCCTCCGCCAGGAGGACCAGCTGAATTAGCTGCATCTAGATCGCACCTTCATTTTCTTTGATCAGGCCGGAAAAGGCTCCATTCTTCCACAGATGTTGCAGGTCTCAAAGGACTGGCATGTCAAGAGGGAATAAGGGGCAGTCACGATGTCGCTCCGACAGCTCATGTTCAAGACGGTGTTCGAGGAGCTTGCCGGTCGGGCCGCGAAATTGCCTTTGGGTTCAAACGACTACGAATTGATTCAGGCCTTACAGACAAAGCAAATTCTGACCTCCACCAATGGTTGGAATTACATGCAATGGGATTCTCATGCCAAGACCCTCAAGGCCTCCAGTCGAGACCGGATTTCCTCGGAGGCAGCCTCAGCCCTGATCCCGAAGGTTCACAAATTGGCGGATCAGCCCGATCTCATCCATCGTTTTTCGGCACTCAAGCCCATGCCACCGGCTCAGCTGACAGGGAGCGGATTGACACAATTGATCTTGGTTCGTATTCGACCTTCGAATCTCCAATGGTCTCCCTTGGCTCAGGCCATTGCATCACGCCTGAAGCGATGAGAGTTGCCCTGTTGACCATGGTTCTGGGAAATGATGGCAATGCATGCTATCTCAACTCCGTTTTGATGGCAGAATTATGGTCTTGTTGCATGAATGTCAAATTTGACTGGCAGGAGCCTGGTTCATGGAAGCAATTTTGATGAACTTACTATACCGAGGCTCAACCATGCAGTGGCTTGATGAGCCCACCGGTCTTGACCCACTTTTGGAACCATGAGTTTCGACACATGCTGTGGGGCACCAGCATGATGCAGCCGAGTTTGGGGATTGGATCAGACATGCAATGCATCACAGATCCTGGGATCATTCAAGCTCCTATGCACCGGTGTTCCTGCGCCGTGAAAAGATGGGTGAGTGCACGATTGAAAGCATTAAAAATATGGATTTATCACCGATTGAAAATTATTACCAAACAATATTCCTCAATATAGGTTGTGATTTTCTGTGCAATGACAATCGGCCGCTTGGGCATTTGATTCGCAATATTGAATTTTATTAAGATATTATATGTTGATTAGACCCTTGGAATAATACCAAATCTAAATATCGTCGACCATAACCAATGGATTCCAGCCCAATGGAATTACTAGCCAATTTGATCTCTGAACAATATAATTGATGCAGCAATTGCGATGCATTTCGATGGCCAAAGATTCTCCCTAAAGAATCCGCGAGATTTAGCCGCGCGGCCTAGCACGGACGGACTTGACGCATCCGTTGCCAATTGAATGAATGAATATATACATTCGTTTATTTAATATATAATTCTATATTAATATGTATTTCAATGAATTGATAATATGTTTAAACAATAAATATTATGAAATAGTGATATATATATATATATTTGATTATTTTTTTTATTTTTTTTAGCGAATTTTAATCATAAATATAAATAATTAATATTCCGTCGGAATTTAATTGTACATTTCGATTTATTGTTTTTCTTTATTATTATCTTATATACAGATGAAATTATCTTCTTTATTTCTTGATAATATGAATTAAATATTTATTTAGAATTTACATTTTTATATAAATATCAAATTTAGTTATTTGAATATTTAATATTTTTTAATATATAATGACGGACCTATTAACTATTGTTTGAATAGTTGTATATATTTTTCAATTGGCCCCTATATTTGTTATAAATATTCTTTAATTCTTTCAATTTCTTATTTTCAATATATAATAATGGATGTTCTTTCATAAACAAGATAAAGATATATATATATATCAATATATCTCTATCGATATAATTTATTGAAATATGAAATCCATATCTATTTGTTGGTTATTCTATTTTATATTTTCGATATCTAATATAAATATTTATATTATAGTAAATTTTTTATATTAATTATAGATATTTAATTATCCATATTAATTCTCAATTAGATCAATAATAGATTAAGTATCATAATATTTTATCAATTAAAAAATATTATATATTATTTCTTCAATTTTATAAATATTACTAAATCGATTTTTAATATATTTATGTTATATTTAATTCATTGTCAATATTATGTTTAAATATTTCCTTATTTAATATATTTTCCAAATAAATCCATAAAAAAAATATAACAATGTTCAACCAATCAAAAATAAGCAATATCTATAATATAATATTTTCAATTTAAGAAATCTTAAATTAAATATATATAGTGAAGGACAGGTAGTAGGCAGAAAATTGCGCACTCGTTTTGTAAGCAGATCCAAAATTTAAAAGGCCACCCGGGCGTGATGATATCACAATTTTTGGAAGTCAAAATCTGCGTACTACTCCACAGGAATCCGCTTGGCAAACATCTGCTTATTGGGGGTGCTTTGGGTCAACTCCCAAAAAGCATTCCAACGGTTCAGATACTTGCCACCATTCTGAACCGTTGGAAAATCTCCCCCAACCCGTGGAGAAATAGAAAAAGAGAGAGAAAACAATGAACATGGAAGGCTTTGGAAAAAGAGAAGAGAAGAGTTGAGCATATTATTTTCTGAAGTTGTATTGTTCAATATGTGGATGCAAAATAATAAGAAATGTCAACTCAAGATGACAGGATATAAAAAGAACATGACAGAGTGATGGAAACCATGGAATTGAAAGGAATAGGTTGTATTTATGTTGCTGGGGTGTGTGCTGTCTTGAATCTTCTGTATTTTTATATTCATGGTACTGCACACGATGCTGACAATGTCAATGATGTTGATTATGCTACACTGCAATAAGCAGATTTGGAATCTGCTTACTGGGGTGGTGCAGCCCAAAAGCAATTGTCCTTTTAACAGGCTAAAAACCAGATAATTGCATCCGTTTTCATCCGGTTCTTCGATGCTTCAATGAAAATCAACAAACAATTTTCCAATTTGAAGATGTTCAATGAAATTTTTATGTTTCATATATCTCTTGCAAAATTCTTCAAACATCAAGAAATCAAATTAAGGAATTAGACATCAAGCTATCTTTACTTATACCCTGCAGGTTTATCCATATTCGGGTGCACGTGCTTTTGCCATTAAGCCAATGCAAAATCAACCCGCATGCCAAACCCCTCCACTGAATTGCACTAAGCAGATCTGAAATCTGCTTACTACAGTGCGAGCTGTTTCCTCTACGCGTTCCATTTTGCTTTCTTTCCTGTTTTTTAAAGTAGTAGATCACTTTCAATCTTGTTGGCGAATGCACCTGCAGTAAGCAGATTTGGAATCTGCTTACTGCAGTATGCACTATTTCCGCTATATAATCCCTTTTATGTTCCTTTTATTATTGTTTTATTTTCCAACATATTATTGTTTAACTCCTTTCCTCTATTTGTCCTCTCCTGCTTTTCTGGAAAAGGGAAGATGCCCCGCACTGGACACCGGAATTGACACGGAACTTGACATCTTCTCAGCAGGTGCAGGGTCTTGTATAGATCCCCGGGTTTCTTCCTTTTTGGCCTGAGTTCAGATTTCGTTGGTGTATTGATTTCATAACACGCCTAGCATACATCACCGACCTGCCATAGATTGTTCTTGAGGCAATTCCGCATTTTCAGCTCCTGCACCTCTGCCAGCTGTTGAGCCCCATTCATTGGGCTTGGCATTCAGAAGACCAACAATTTCATGTCTCACCGTGGATTCAGCATGACTACTTCCAAATTTTGCTCTATGAATTTGAATATGTATTGGCCCAAGATTGGTTTCATTTGTGTGGTGCATTGAGCCTTCGAGATGGAGCGTATGAGCGCCGAAGATCAATCTTTTGTAGATCTGATGGAACTTTGTGACAGTCATTTTGCGAAGCGGCCCAGGACGGATACCGAGGAATGCTCATCAGAGCTTCGATATACCCGAAAGGGACCGAGGAAGCACTCGCGCTCATTGGATTCGGATTTGGACGAAGGCGGCAATTTGGCGACCATATTGGATAAACTCACCCTCCGCCAGGAGGACCAGCTGAATCAGCTGCATCTAGATCGCACCTTCATTTTCTTTGATCAGGCCGGAAAAGGCTCCATTCTTCCACAGATGTTGCAGGTCTCAAACGACTGGCATGTCAAGAGGGAATAAGGGGCAGTCACGATGTCGCTCCGACAGCTCATGTTCAAGACGGCGTTCGAGGAGCTTGCCGGTCGGGCCGCGAAACTGCATTTGGGTTCAAACGACTACGAACTGATTCAGGCCTTACAGACGAAGCAAATTCTGACCTCCACCAATGGTTGGAAATACATTCAATGGGATTCTCATGCCAAGACCCTCAAGGCCTCCAGTCGAGACCGGATTTCCTCGGAGGCAGCCTCAGCCCTGATCCCGAAGGTTCACAAATTGGCGGATCAGCCCGATCTCATCCATCGTTTTTCGGCACTCAAGCCCATGCCACCGGCTCAGCTGACAGGGAGCGGATTGACACAATTGATCTTGGTTCGTATTCGACAATCGAATCTCCAATGGTCTCCCTTGGCTCAGGCCATTGCATCACGCCTGAAGCGATGAGAGTTGCCCTGTTGATCATGGTTCTGGGAAATGATGGCAATGCATGCTATCTCAACTCCGTTTTGATGGCAGAACTACGGTCTTGTTGCATGAATGTCAAGTTTGATTGGCAGGAGCTTGGTCCATGGAAGCAACTTTGATGAACTTACTACACCGAGGCTCAACCATGCAGTGGCTTGATGAGCCCACCGGTCTTGACCCACTTTTGGAACCATGAGTTTCGACACATGCTGTGGGGAACCAGCATGATGCAGCCGAGTTTGGGGATTGGATCAGACATGCAATGCATCACAGATCCTGGGATCATTCAAGCTCCTGTGCACCGGTGTTCCTGCGCCGTGAAAAGATGGGTGAGTGCACGTTGCAAGACCTTGCAAACCTTTGGCATGATCAAGATCTTTTTCACTATGGCTTTGATGCTTCCCTCACGACAGTTTGCTTGCAGGTGAATAGGTTTCCAGCATTGGGTGAACGCTCTAAATTTCCCCGTTCTTTGGAACAGAATTCCTTTCTTGATTTTGCGTGCTTCCTTCATTCCACCGGATGGATTGTTCGTTGGATCAATTTCTGTATATATTTTTTGTGGGTGAATATTAATGATGTTTTTAGTAATATATTTTCTTTCTTAATGTATTGATATTATAATAAAACATATAATTTTGAATTTATTTATATTTTTGATAATATGTTTTATATATAGAAATTATTGATATCGATTATTTTTTATGATTTGAAAAATATATATATAATTATATAATCTATATATTTTTTTTTTGTGTATACAAGGAACATGGTTTACATGATAACCAGGCCCCAGTAAGCAGATAGATTTTGTGGCGGCACATGGCGGTAACTAGGAATCTGCTTATTACAATCCTCTCGCCTGAAGGTCCAAAGTGTACCAATCCCAAAATTGCCAAATCCACCATTTCAGGGGTGTTGTAAGCAGAAAATTTTCTGCCTACCACCCGTCCTTGACTATATATATATATTTCCATTATATGAACGATATATTTTATTTGTTATGTGGGTCTTGCACATTTCAATTCGGTGAAAATATTATCGTTTTCCACCTTTTGATCCTTATTTAATTTAAAGGTTGTTTTCATAATGTTGCAGATTTTTTAGACATGAAAACAGATGTACGACGGTCAAAATTCCTTCTGTGCAGTAAGGTCGTGGATATCGCCTTCAAGGATGGCATCGCTATACGCAGCGCCAGCAGTAGCCATAGTAGCAGTAATAACAGCAGCAGTAGGAGTAGTCGTAGCAGCAGGAGTAGTAGAAGTAGTAGTAGTAGTAGTAGTCGTAGTGGAAGTGGTAGTGGTAGTAGTAGTACTAGTAATACCTGTCGTAGTAGAAGTACTAGTGATACCAATAGTACTACTAATATTAGTAGTGCTAGTAATACTAGTAGTAGCAATAGTAGTGTTAATGGCAATAGGAGCAGTGGCAGTGGCAATGGCAATCGCAATGGCGACAACAACAATAATAGGAGGAGGAGGAGGAGCAACACTAGCAATAGTAGTCGTGGTCGTGGTCGTGGTCGCGGTCCTAGTGCTAGTGGTGGTGGCGGTGGTGGTAGTGGTGGTAGTAGTAGTAGTAGTAGCAATAGTAATAATCGCGTTGGTGGTGGTAGTAGTAGTAACAACAATAATCAGGGCGCCGGCCACGAAGCCCGTGCCCTGCCCGGAGGGCCTTCGGTGGTAACCGAAGGTTGTAGACGTTCCCCCCCCTGCCGCCGACCCTCGTCACCAAAACGGGGGGACGACCGGCTCACTGATATCAACGTAATTTACAATCTTTCGTGTGTGTGTGTGAGGTATAAAAAACACTGTGTTTTACAGGGTTTATTGCGCATTTCGAAGTACGACGCGGGGAAAAGGGAAAAATGCAAAAATGCTGTGTTTTTTTCAAGGATGGTGTCGGTAATGCGGGCCGGGCGGACAGGCTTAATCGACATTTTGTGGGTAGAGGCCCTCCAGACGACTTACATTTCCTAACATATCCTCAACATAGGCCCAAGATAGCCAACATATCCCCAACATATGCCCAACATAGCCTCCAAGATGACTCAACATAGGGCCAACATAGGCCAGCATGGGGCCAACATAGGCCCAACATAGGCCTAACCTCGGCCAACATAGGCCCAACATAGGCTCAACATAGGCTCAATATGGGCCCAAGATGTACCCAACATAGATCACATGGGCCCAACTTGTCCCAACCTAGGGCGAAGATGCTCACCAGAGAGCGTAACTTTGCTCAAAATGGGCCCCACCAAGGCCAACATAGGCGTGATATACGCCCCACCGAGACCAACCGTGGGCCCAACCTCGGCTTCTTGCCTCACCTCTCCCCAACATATGTATTAAGAGGGAGGGCCACTATAGGTGCAACGTGGGGCAACATAGGCCTACCTAGGTTGCACATTGGCTCCATCTAGATTCCACCTAGCCCAACTTCTTCCCAACCTATTCCTAACATATGCACCATGCGGCTTCATTATGGCCCAACGTAGGGTGAACATGGTCCAAGGCCAACATAGGCCAACGTGGGGCCAACATACGCCAACATAGGCCCAACATAGGCCCAACCTAGGCCAACATAGGCCTAACATAGGCCAACATAGGCCCAACATAGGCTCGACATGTGTGCCCAACATAGACCACATGGGCCCAATTTGGCCCAACCTAGGGCCAACATGCGCATCACATAGCTTAACTTTGCTCAATATAGGCCCCACCAAGGCCAACATAGGCGTGACATATGCCCCACAGACCCAAGTGGGCCGGCGCCCGGCTGTTAGGCGTAAGCCTTGAAATAATAAATTGTAGCAATAATCTTCGCATATCGTTTGGGTATTGCTAGGGCGTCGCCGAGCAGCTAGATAATTGGGAGAAATTAAGGATATTATCTATCTTCCCAATTGTCTATTTCATCCAATACGATCCCATCCAATTTGATCTAACCCATACTAGGTATTTATCGATCCTTGGGTAAGGAAACCGGTTGTGATTCAATCATTGATGATGATATAGCCATGGTATCCCCTCTTCCAGGATGATATCGGTATTAATATATTTTTGATGGATTATAATACCACAAGGCGGCTATCCCATTATATTCATATATTTTAATCCTTGCATAAATAGATTTCCAATATATCTTAAATTTATGTAGAAGATATATTTCAAATATAAATAGGACATTGCACCAACAATATTAAAAAGACCTGATATATTATATATATCAAAACCCAAATTCAATCAAAATAATAATATTTCAACAAATATAATCCCAATATAAAAAAAATATTGCACAAAAAAAGCAATATCAACCACCCTATCAATTATTCCTATCCAAAAAATAATCGCAAGAACCGCCTCTCAGTATAAATATTCTCAACAAAAATCCGTTCAATGTAAAATCACCTCACCTTCATGATTTTATTTATTTAAATATATGTTTAAAAATAGATTAAAATTAATGATTTATTAATTTAATAAATAAAATAAATATAATGTAAAACATATATTTATTATAATTAAACATTAAAAATAATATATTAATTATAAATTAATACAAATAAATCAAACAAAATTATTAATAAAATACAATCTAATCATATATAATTTATATATTTAATATTAATATTTAATAAATATATATATATAAAATAAATATAAATATTAAAAATTAATAAATATAAATATATTTATATAAATAATTTAATATATTTATTAAAAAATTTAATATATTTATTAGATAATTTAATATAATTATTAAATTATCTTTTAAATAAAAGATTCGATATTATAAATATATAATATATATTCTATTTATAATTTAAAAACAACAATCAATTATTAAAATAATCTATTTAAAATTAATAGAAAATTAATTTATATAATTATATTATAATTAGCAAATTTCGTTTTTGCTTAATATAGGTGCTTAAAATCGTTGTCGATTTCGATTTTAACGATAAAATTATCCGAAATATACTTATATTTAAATGACAAAATCTAAATAAGAACCAACCGATAACGTAAATATAAATGAATTTGTATTGGTCTACCCACCCTGCGGTTTGTCGTTTCTCTTGGTATTGCTGATGTTGTGGAGAAAGTAATTTGATGTTGAGGGTATCGTCTTTCTCTTCTGAGCACGTGTCCGAGTAATTTGAGTTTCCTTTCTTCAAGTTTCTCTGTCATGGGTTTTACTTTCCTGAATGGCCCTGCAGTTGGCGCATTGAGCGCTTCATTGGCTGTGCTGCCAATATTTTCACGTTGGACGTAGGTAGTTCGCAAATTGAGGATTTTTCCAAGCCCTTTGAGTTGGAATGTGTTGAGAAGCTGCGCCGCCCCCTGCATGGGTTCGAAAGTTTCCAAACCATATAAAAGTGTGCTGGTAATACATGCATCATACAAAATTCCCGGAATATGTTTAATAAGTTGTTGCTTTTTAGTGTCCTAAATAGGGATTTATTTCCTGAAGACTTGAATTGACTATAATTCAATTTCTTCGGGATATATTCATCTTGGATCCCCCTGAATGTCAATCTTCGATAGACATTCATTGCCCATGATCCGCCAGGTACCTAGCCTTTCGTCCTGCGCACACTGAACGATATGGGCATACTATCTGATTTGCACGGCAAGCTGTTGGAAATCCAGAATTTTCCCGCAACAGGATCTCCTGGCAGATCAGACCCCGCAGGCTTTCGAGCAGGAAACACACCAGTCAAGATCTCGGGTCGAATCTCAGTGCCCAAATTGAGAAACAAACATGTCTCATGTGTGGGCCTGGGTGTTGCTTTCAATTGAGTTGAGGATCACATTGGATGAGTCCAAAACACAACAAAATACGCTAAACAGATCGGCACTGAAGGCACTGATACTGCTGGAGTGCTAATTATAAAACATGAATCCCAACGCGAATGCTTTCAACAATGGAGGTTTACCTAGAAAGGCCAGCAGTAATGTTGGATCACGATTAGTAAAGGGTACCTCTATAATGCTAAATTTTTCCAAAATTATTCAGACCCCCCTGTTTGAAAAATGGTACCTCTATAATGCTAAAAAAAATTTGGGCCCTAAATTTTTATATTGGAAACCCAATATATCAGGGATTGAATTCGTGATGATTATGATTCATTAGCTGATATAGCTTTCTCTAGGCTTCTTCAA
>CAXAMN010000092.1:358423-379538 GCA_963970005.1 Durusdinium trenchii
ACCAAAACCACCAGTTCCCCAATTAAACCCTTTATAAAACATTGCTCCTAAACAAATTTTCAAGGTAGTAGACCAGGAAGGCACCTGATCCTCAATAATAAATTTGTTTTTGGTACCTCTATTGTGAAAAGTTTTTTCCACTGGAAAAAATGCACATGGAATCTCCCTTTACTTAGCGCCTGAGGCCAATGATTATGATTCATTAGCTGATATAGCTTTCTCTAGGCTTCTTCAAAACTGACAGCTGACCAAAACACCAGTTCCCCAATTAAACCCTTTATAAAACATTGCTCCTAAACAAATTGGATAATGAATACTACAATCAATTACAAAAGATCCCTCACCAGGAATCCAGATTTGTTTTGGTGATAGTTTATTATAGAGGGACCCCTATTTGTTTGAGGGGGGGGGGGGGACCCCCCTTTACTAATCAGGATCCAACATTACTGCCAGCAGTGCCTTCCAAAGGCTTCGCCATCCGATGACATCCAACAAATGGCGATCGTGGGTTCCTGAGACCAGACTTGGCCCTGCTTTCCTGACGATTGTAGCGTCCTTGCTCCTAGTAGCGATGCCAGGAGCCACTAGTAGCGTCCTTTGTAGCTGCTGTAGTTGACTTGGCTGACTTCATTCAAAGAAAAAACACCTGAGGGTGTGCCGTGTGCCAGGACATGGGAGACTTGAAAAGAAGATGTCTGGTGTCTCTCCAAGTACCCAGTGCGAGTACGGCTGAAATATGCACAAATATGAGGAGTGCAGCGATGGTCAGACATATTCTCAGTCTATTGTTGAGTGAGTTTGAGTGCTTTGTGGAACTTGCAAAATCCGTCCCGGGCACCTCAGAAAGAAGCACAAAATCATCTGCTAAAGGAAGAAGTGACCAACCTCTGCAGTTTCTGCATGGGAACCCCATGTGATTCCCATTCTCATGACGTCGCCAAGCAACCCATCTACTCAGATCTGCTCAGCAGCCACCTGCGGGTTTCTTATGTCATCACTTGGCGGGTTGGAAACAAGCATCAACAATCTCATATGGCACCAAAAAATGAGGACATCACCTAAATCCTGTGACATGGTGGTCTTTGTCAAGTAGCTGTTTCGATTCGGGAACAAACCATAATATTGCTTTTGCTGAGCACCAAACCCCAATCTGCCAATCTGTGCACTGATTCACATCATTCACATAATTTACAAGTTCAGAGTTTTCCACGAATCACACTGACACCTATCGAATTGGGTATATAAGAACGCTTTCGACATGATATGGAAGGATTGATTGGAGCTGGAGGCAGTTGATCAAATACACAGTCCAAAAGGATTCAAAGACAAAAGACAAATAGAACAACCCACTAGAGGCATTCCTGGATTCGACAAATCCCGTTCAAGCTCTTTGCCTCTGATTGTGCTTTTTCCTGTTTCTCAAGTTCAGACATGCCCACCGAAAGCCAACATGGCATGACCATGCATGACCCACTTCAGCAACGAAGCTCCAAGGTGGTCACCTTGAGCCAGGAGGTTTTGAAGAGTGGACAAGTTCGCCATGGTCCGCTGGACAAAGTCCTCACGTCACCGAGTGAACGAAACTCGGTGTCGTGGGTCTGTCTTTGAACGACGGCGCCCGATGGTCCGGCTGACTTGGATCTGACTTGGATGGCTGTGAAGTATCCAGTGACTTGGCTGCGTTTCCCCAGTTTCATGCCCCAGATCGTAGGATAGAACTGGGAAGCATCCCACGCTTCTAGGGGCACTGGTTTTGCGCTATCTACTCGGATTGTCACCGTATCACACTGTATCTGCACACGAGGCAAAAGAACATCCCAATGCCAAGAAATCCGTCCAAAGCCTCGTAGGCTTGGCTTTTGGTCTTTTTGGGTCCGTAAAAAGGAAGGCCCAAATCGCCTCACTCCGCGGCCGAGTGCAGAACGCGTAACCCGTAGATGCGGGCTCCAGTCCTCCTCTGTCTCGGCGTCGTAGATGCTCTGCAGCGTCTCAGGGAGCGCCACCTTCTGGCGTTTCCTGACGCCGAGAGAACGAACGAACGTCCCGCTCGACCGGAACAAGGACGTGAGAAGTGGTCGGTCTGTGGTCTGTACCACGGCGCCATATTAAAGACTCTCTTTGGCACCCACCGAAGTCTTCCGGAATTCCTATGAAATTCACCGAATGGCGGGAAATCATATGTCGACGCTCTCTGTGACGTCTGCGTGTTTCCTGCAGCTCGGAGCAGAAAGAGCAGAACCGAAAACAAACGCTCGTAGCAGCAACCCAGAAGCCGACTGAAGGCTCCTGCACTCGCCACTCAAGGCTCCTGACATCTCCTGACTTGAAAATGTCTTCAAGACTTCTTGTCCATCACTTCCTCACTTCCAGCCCTTCATCCTCATTCATCCTCATTCCACCACCCCTTCAGAGCGCCCGGCCTGGCCCTTCCGAAGCTGCTCGCTGATTCAAATTCCTGCAACCAAACTCGCGGGCGCCCGCATGGCATGCCGTCAGACGGCACGGTGCAAGGCAGCAATCTGGACGAAGAACACACCGTGCAGGACCGAGCAATCGTGCGAACCGAAAGCGTCGAACCGAAAGAAGTTGTTGGTTCGACACCACGAAAGCATGAAGGTTCGTGAGATGAAGTAGATCTCAGCTTGGGTCCAATAAGTGGGGTCCCAAAAAGGGACACCAGATGCTTAAGCATTTGGAACACCGAAAAACATCACCGTCTGCACAAGGTCTAGGTCTAGGGCGACTCGGCACCAGGTCTAGGGCGACGAAGTCTCGGTCTGCCCATGCCGTGTCACCTCCGCGCGGCGCCGGGCATCGTGGACCACCCGCGGTGGGAAGCCGGCGAGCTCCGCCACGAAGGCGCCTCGATCGAGAGGCGCGCGAGAGGCGGCTCGGGTCGCGCCGGCGCTTTCTGGTGACAGGTGAAGCGATTCCAAAGCTGCAAGTTAGAAAGCTCTTGATTGTTACGTTCGTAGCGACGCCCTTGTTTCGTTCGTAGCTTCTTGTTCCTAGTAGTAATGCCAGGAGCTACTACTAGCTTCTATAGCTACGTTCGTAGCCGGAAAACCATGCGGAGTTTCCTCGGACGGAGCCCCAAACGGCGATCCGCCGCACACCAGAGCGGACGTGGCGGGACCTGGTCCCGTCGGTCCCGTCGGTCCCGAACTGTTCGACTGAAGCAACGAACGGACCGGGGTCGAAGAATCACTAAGGGGTTTTGTTGGAAGGTGGATTCGTCGGTATACTCGATCCGAAATATATACTTTTTTCTTTACCCCGTAGAGCCGTGACGTGGTGGAGTTATCTGCCTTCAACAGGGGTATACTCAACTTTGAGTCCGAAACGCTTCCATTTTGGGAGGCCTAGAACTTGAAGCCCTCAACCAAAACCCTCCTGCCCTATCTGACCTGTGTCTTTCGAAAGCCAAATGCTTTAGACTTTGGACCGCTTTCTTTCCCAAAGGAGGCCAAAATGACATTGGCCGGAGTCAGAGAGTCAAGTGAGTCAGTGAGTCAGTTGGTTGGGCGCCAACCGCACTGAGTCATGGCATGTCTTTTTGGATCACGGTGCACAGAGAATAACAATGTAACAATGCGTTGTTTCCAAACGACAGCATTCCGCAGGAGGATGCTGAGAGCTTGATTTGGAAGACCAGAGATGAATACAAGAGACACCTTCTGGGAAACCACTGTTTTGGGGTCAGAGTTTTAGTTTTGGTCTCGGACATCTTTTCACTGACACCTGGCCCCACACGCAGATTCTCTCCCAGGCCTGGCCAGGCTCTTACTTCCTGGGCACCCCTGCCGTAGCTTTGGTCCGCTGCACCATCAGCTAAGGCATAGAGGAAAGTCAGCCTACCCGAAGGCTTCTCGATGGGATGAAGAGCCGACAGAACAGCCCGACTACAGCGAACTCCGAGAAGACAAGGCACCCCATCTCGTGGCATCGAACGTGATCGTGGGCACGAAACGCGGTTGAAGAAGATCTGATTATATCTGCATGATACTTACTTCAGAAGAGTGCCTATGTTTTTCTCCAAACTCGCCCCTTCAAAGTGAAACGACACCTGGGCAGACCGAGTCGTCTTGTCAAGATGAGTGTGTCTCAATCTGCTGGAAAACGCGCACCCGTCACAGCACCTGGACACCACCTGCGACGTCCATGCGAAACCCACCTGGGCACCTGGAGTTGTGACTGGTAACGGTGGAGGCTCGGTAGACGACCAAGACTCGAATTCCTTCAAATCCCCAAATGATTCATGCGCATCCTGCCGTGCTGTGTCTCACAACTCCCGTCATCTCTCCCACTCTACACCCAAAGACCAAACCATCCCCTTTGGAACATAGAAACATCCTGGCCGAAGCTCGTTTTCTGGTCGATCTGGCATGCTCTAACTGTTGTCTTCGACCAAAATATGGGCAGGATGAAACATGATGAAATCAATTCACTCAGGAGCTGGTGAGGCTTTTGAGGCAACAAACATGTTCGTTCCTTTTACATCAAAACCTATCAAAGCCATTCAAAACCCTTACTTATCCTATGTATTTTTTTCGCTGTCCGTCCGGTTCAGCGGGTCCCAGGAATGCAACAAAAACTGCCATGTGGTGGAAAACGTTCAGCGCGGCTCTCTACGAGCGTGTTGAAAAAGGAAGACACCATGACGTTCCCCCAAAAGGTGCAACAACCCTATGATGTTTGCACCCCCCCAACACAAATAATTGCCCGCTGTCTTTCCATCGAAACCAACGCAGCCTGCCGTTTTCAGGCTCGACCACAGCTGTGGCATGCCTGCGATGGAGCAGGTAGTGGCAGCTAGAGGCTTTCTACAACTTCAATAAGTGCACCATGTAACGTTTATATTTACTAAAGTCTGAGACCGTCTGAGCACTTCATGCTCATTCTGATGGTGTCAAAATGTATCAAACGTCCAGGTCCTTTCAAACTTCAGCGGCAGGAACTTCAAACGGATGGAGCTCCATGATTTATAGCTTTGACGGAAGAAATAGAACAGTCAGTCCGGGCGAATGATGTAATAGTTCCGCACCTGTCACGTGATGGTTGTTGGGTTTTATGTCAGCTGCCTTCCTCCTCCTCGTCCTCCTCCGCGTCTGCCTCCGCCTCGTCCTCAACGGCCAGCTCCGGATGGCAGTGCTCCCCGCCGGACCTCAACCGCGAGGTCCGCTTGGCAGTGTCCCCCGCCGGACGTTATACCAGCACACAACCACAAACATCCACAAACACAACACAAACACAATCACAAGCACATAGCCACAACACACAACCACAGCACACAAACACAAACACATCCACAAACACACAGCCACAAACACAACCGCAAGCACACAACCACAAACACACAACCACAAACACACAAGTACAATCACAAACACACAGCCACAAGCACACCCACATCCACAAACACACAACCACAAACACAACCGCAAACACATCCACAACACACAATCACAAACACACAACCACAAACACAAACACATCCACAAACATATCCACAAACACATCCACAAACACATCCACACACACAACCACCACAAACACAGACAACCACAAAGACACAGCACACAACCACAACACACAACCACAATCACAGCACACAACCCGAGGACCCACAAACAAAGTCGAGAACCACAAAACTCACGACCATGGAAACATGCTCCTCACCATGGCATGAAGACAAATGATTGAAATGACATGGTGGGGATCACTCGAAGTAGAGTAATTAGTGCTGCTTTTCAGCGAGTCACTATAACCAACCCAAAGCACAATGGAAACCAGAGGGATTGTCCAAACTTCAAAAGATAGAATCACGTCGATCACTTCAGCGACGCGCTTTTTGTTCTCTGCACGTTTGCTACGTTGCTCAGTACGTGCTGAATTTCGATCTTCTTCGCATTGGTGGCGAGGAGCTGGACGAAGCGCCGGTTCATGGCCCTTCAGAGTCAGCACCACCTGCGGTTGATGCATGTAGCGGTCAAGGGAGTCTGAAGCAGGCTCCACATGCTCCAGGGATCGGGTCAAGCGAGAAACGTTGCTTGGAATTGCATGAACTGCATGGTAATTGATGTAAGACAATGTAAGAGTCCATCTGGCAAGACATCACAAGACTCCAAGCCTTGTTCATCTCATCCGCACAGTCTTACAGTGAATTGTGTTGACTCTGTGGACAGCCCATGTTGCAAACAAACAAGGATCAGAACCACCAAATCCGCGGGAGTATCCGTCTTGAACACCGGATCCTTGACATGCCTTGGCATTGGCCGCCTTCTGTCACGAGGTTTTCCTCGGTCACTTCAAGTACTTGAAGCTGCAGATCCTGCAATTCCTCCTGGAGGCCCTTGGAGTCACGGAGCCCCCGACGCTCTCTTCGAACAGGAAGGCTGCGTGAGACGTGGGATTGAGACGTGGGGACGTCGCCGTGTCCAGGTCAGCAATTGTGGCCAAAGGATCTTCACAAATCGAAGCTAAGAGCTGTCCATCAGGCAAAACCACTCGAAGACCTTGGAGATTCACCTTCACCCCACTCGCAATGCGCCTCAGAGTGTCCAAGGCCAAGTCAGACCTACGTGCCGGCAAGCGCAATACTTCATGTCCCGCTAAGTCCCAGCATGTGAGCAGGGCTGCATCATCTTCGAAGGCAAGATCCAGTTGCAAGACATGATCACTATCAAATGGTGTGAAATTGCGAACGTAGCAGTGGATGGGGTCTGCAAAGGTTAACAGCTCACGCCAAGACTTCAAAGACGGAATGTCGCATTGTCCATGCTCATTGTCTCCGCAAGCAACAGCAGTGCCATCATTCCGGAGAAGCACTGTATGAAGCTCTCCTGCTGATATCTGGGTGTACGACATTCCCTCATCCAAAGGTGGAATGTTGCAGTGTCCTTTACTGCGGTGGTTCCCACAAGCCACAGCGCTGCCATCACTTTGGAGGAGCACAGTATGAAAATCGCCTGCAGAAATCTGGACGTATGACAGTCCCTCACCCGGAGGAGGAATGTTGCATGCATCATTGCTGGGACGTCTTCCGCAGGCAATAACGCTGCCGTCGCTTCGGAGAAGCACTGTATGACACGACCCTGCAGAAACCCAGGTGTATGAGATTCCCTCATCCAAACGCGGAATGCTGCATGCTCCAAAGTCATCCAGTCCGCAAGCAACAGCACGCCCATCACTTCGTAGAAGCACTATGTGATGATTTCCTGCAGAAACTTGGGTGTAGGATATTCCTGTGTCCAACGGTGGAATGTTGGGCACCATGATTCCGCAGGTAACAGCGCTGCCATCACTTCTGAGAAGCAGTGTCTGATGCCCTCCTGCAGAAACCTGGATGTATGACAGTCCTTCATCCAAAGGTGGAATGTTGCATTGCTCACAATCATTCAGTCCACAAGCAACAGCGGTGCCATCACTTCGAAGAAGCACCGTATGTTCTATGCCGGCAGCAACCTGGATATATGACATTCCGTTATCTAAAGGTGGAATGTCGCATTGTCCGCAATCATTCGCTCCGCAAGGAACAGCGCTGCCATCACTTCGGAGAAGCACGGTGTGAAACGAACCACAAGCCATTGTGACGAACTCGAGAGGAATTCAACGACATTCATGCATCTTGGGCCAGTGACTTGAAGTTGTGTCCTTAACTCGCGAAGAATGCTTGAGTTTGGCATGAACATTATGTGGACACTGACCCATTTCTGACTGCCGAGCCTTTGGAACGATGCCTTTGGCTCGTTTCTTGCGCCGCCATGCGAAGTGGTATCTTTATAGTCATCCTGAAGTAGATATAATATGTGGGAAGGTACACAATCCAAAAACAATGGAAGACTGATCATATATCTACACAAGGCTTTTGCAGAAGTCACCTGCGGCATCTGAGCTGGGAGTTCATTCCTCCGGTGTTGTGACAAGGATGCCCCCTGTTTGAGGACTTTCGCTGAGGTACAAACTACCAGGAGCATTCCACCGGGAAAACGCCTCGAGAATGCCCTTAGAACGCATCTCAGGCCTAAAATGACCTAAGACTCTTGAACCTCTGGGGGCACAGAGTCAAGAGGTGTCAAGAGTCTAGACATGTCTAGAGTTCTTAGTCTGTTTGTTCTTTTTCGGTCTTCCTGTCCGACTCGTCTTCCTGTCCCACCCCCATCTTCGGCTCCACCACACTCTGCTGTCTGTTGCAGACTCTCCGCTGGCCTGTTCCGCACGGCAGGCGCTGCTTGTTCCAAGGCTGCCAGCTCGTGGAAGTGAGTCGCAAAGAGGCTGAAGCACCGGGTCTCCTGAAGAAAGAGACAGTGTGTAGCAAGTTCGAGAAAACACCACCTGCCGGAAGGTTCAGAAAATAGACCCAGTCTACCCAGCCAGGGCCAAGGGTGTCTCCCAAAATACACACCCAGCCACATCTGAAGAGGCAGCACCTCACTCTGGGGCCATGCCAGGCTTGGAAAACCAAACAACTCCCACCACCACGGTCTGGCAAGGCGCCAAGTCCCCACGGTCCCGTTCGCAGCTTGCGCGACACGTCGTCGCCGCGTGCACGTTCGCAGCGGCTCCAAGGCGGGAGCCTTCGCTCCCGGCGTGACCGAGACTTCGAAGAAGGGGAGACCCAAAGTCCGAGAGCTTCTAGACTCCTTCCCACTCGTCCCCCACTGTTGGGCGATGTTACGATGTTTCAAGAATCCAACGTTTGCCCCCGGCCCACCCCCGAAAGAAATGAAATACCCCGACCACAAGTTCGTTCGGGACGTGTGTGCCGTGTGTCGGGCCGAAAAACGGGGTCGAGTCGACGGCCTCCACCAAGTGCTTGGCGATCGCCCAGGCTAGGCCAAAGCCATCGGCCGTAGAGGTGCCGCGACCTGAGCCGCGGCCGACGGTCGTGACGGTCGTGCAGGTCCGCCCGGGTCACGGCGGTTTTGGGTGCAGAAAGAAGAGGAAAGAAGCGACTTTGGGTGCAGAGGTTCTGAGATGAATGTGCCAAGTCCCCAATTTTGTTGAATAAATCCACAGCATTAGAATATATTAGAATCATGAAGAAAGATGAGAGCTGGCATTGGGTGCAAGATAGTGCAACGGCGCCAGGCAGAACTTTCTCTCACCAGTCTGGAATCATGATGTCACATCCTGAATTTTTAGGGTGGCTTGGTCGACAACTTGGTCGCTCCAAGAATGGAGCATGGTGTTGGGGTGTTTTCGTGGCACGTCGTCCTGGGCCGGTCACACAGCGTGCGGTCGCTCTGCAGGTCGTTACACGTCGGCTGTCGTCAGACGTGCAGGTTGGATCCCCTCTGCAGGTTGGTCACTCTTCAAAGCAATCTGGTCGGGAAGAACAGCAAGCAAATGGACCTGCCCTTTTTTTTTGATGAGCGGACACAGCACAAAGCACATGTCTGGTGTAGCTGCGTAGCTTCTGAAGGATTCTATGGTCCACTGCCTGAACATGCCAGCTTGGCCGGCTTGCGTCATCACACCCTCCTGAACCCTACAGTGGACATTCATGTTTATATATACATGTGTTTGCATAAGTTTGATAGCCCTTGCCCTCCACACACCACTCACACACACACACATGCCAGCTGCATCCTCCGCAGTTTGCCTTCCATTCTCCACAGTTCGGCCACCGAAACGCCATGAAACATCATGAAACGCCAGAAACTGAGTGCCCCGGCCAAGCTCATCCACAATCACCAAAGAACGCTCGGTGGCCACCTTCAAGATGCAGGCAGCCTCGCGGATCACGGAGTGACGGAGTGATGACGGAGTGGACGTGGACGGAGTGGGCGTCTCCCAGCCCGGCCGAGCCCGGCCCAGCCGCGTCCGAAAGCTCCACGTTCGGTTCTGAAGAACCACGCAGCGTGGGGCCGCCATCGACATGTCCCCTTTCTTCGAAAGCAGCTTTTGCACCAAACACCAAGAGCGAAAACGCCCTGCCGGCACTGTTCTCAAAGAGAAGAAAAACAAAAAAAAGAAAGACATGGAATGGCCGGACATGTCCTTTTTTCGAGTTCTCCGAAGACTCTATTTCTCGAGTTGCCGTGCGTTGGACTCGTTTAGACTGGGCTTGGAAGATCTGCTGTTCTGGGAAACCTCTACCAGCAACCGTCGTCTGAAAAGGTCAGACATTTCACGTATTCTGGTCATCTCCAATCTGGGATCATGGATCTGGGCAACAAAAACACATTAAATGTACAATACACGCTGTTTGTATCAACTCATTGAGCCACCAGTGATCCCTCCCCCATGCAGTGATGGGTCTTTCTTTCTGTCCATCCATATTCCCAACTCTTCAACTGATTGATATCCAAGCGCCATACCAGGCCCCAAGCACCATACCAGGCCTCAAGCATTTCCGCCATGAAGGTGGAGATGCCTTGCAAACGAAAACGCTCGCTGCCGTGTCATGTCCTGTGTCACAGCCACAGGGACAGGTCCGCAGTGTCTGTGGCTTTTCCCTCAAGTCATTAAGCACATAGAGGACCCGCTAGACCGTGGACCCCGGTGGACCCCGGTGGACCGTGCACCGGTTCCGGTCACCACCACCCACGGGGCCCGCCTCGCAATTGCATATCGGAGGCTCCCACACGGCACCTGAGCGGAAGAGACCGGAGGAGACCGGAGGAATTGGGGCAAGAAATTCGATCGCCATCTGAAAAGAGAAGATGATGTTTGGGGTCATCTCCCTCTTCATCCAAAGGGAGGTATTTGTTCTTCACTCCAATACAATACAAGAATTTAGGATGTTGTGATGGCCGAGCCCGCCTGCCCCAGCATCTGTCCCCCGTGGCCCAATCAACGTCCGACACACGAAAAGGGACTGTGCCCCCAGCATGATGGAATCGAAGCAGGGCAGCGTGGCACTTCTGCCTCGCCATGTTTGAAACCCGCCGTGGCGCAAACGCAGGGGAGCAGCTAGACAAGTACAGCATGCAAAAGAAGTGACCCTGAAAATCCATCAAAAAGCGGATGTCCTTCAAATAAATATTCAAACATGTTTCTGAATGTTTTCATGAACCGAGATCTTTGGTTTGAGGAGTGGGTTTGTTCTGGCCGACGATCTTTGCCACATTTGCCACAGGAGGGTTCTTGGACCAAGTACCTTTTCAGGTGTCAAATCCTTCATGTCAAAAGCATCAAATTGGGATTTAAACCAAGATCCCGTCTTCATCTTTCTTTGTGAAAGGGGAAGCCGTAAACACCCGGGGTTTCACGGTGAACTTGAGGTTTTGGTTGTTGCGTGATGTTGCGTTGAGCGAAGCAAAGCATTCTCGCAAGCCCACAATCCTGATACTTCTAGTTTTTGCTAGCATCAACTCACAGCTGAGGCTTTCCAGGGTGTGGGCCTTCGTGGGGGGGTGAAAGATGCCAGCTATGCCGCATGGTGACCGCCTCATCCTTGGGTTCCCTGCAAGGTACAAAGCTGCCCATCTGGTTGAGCAAGGCAATGAGGGCCACGGACCTGTCGAAAATCGATTTGGAGCGATTTGGCCTGCGAAAGTGATGAGGGATCCGGACGTGAGATGGATCTCGAAATTCGCATCTTACACCACGTCGGACGCTTCAACAGCCTCCTGTTTCAGGAAGGCTGCGCTGTTGGAGCGTCCTTTACGATGCTTTCGGGGGCGCCGGCACCGAACTCACCAGAAAACATCCAAATACCCTCCTGCAGATGAACATGGACCCCACAACCACAGGCTTATTGTAGCGGAAAATGGTCTTCCTCCATGAAAGTCAGCAGAAGTGTACCAGTCTTTCAGAGGTCCCAGGCATTGATCTTCCCAAACGCAGAAGATGGAGAATCGCTCCAAACCCATCGGAAACCTCCATGCTGAATCGCCAAAAGTGGCTCGGCTATCGGGAAGAAGCAAGAGACATCAACGGGCCCAACTGAATGAGGCCATGAGTATCCATGAGCACAAGCGAATGACGGCCACGCGACAGCCTGCCCCCCCAAAGCCTCCACTGCCACATCTGTTGCGAAACAGATGTTCACCAGGCTTGCAACATGTGTTCTTTCCACAACCCCCAGCCAGGTCTGCATCCTTTGATCTCTTTCTCCATTCTTGGTCCGCTTTGAGAAGCAGCGAACTGTCAGCGGCAAGAACATGAACGAGCAGCGAGCCGAGGGAGCAAAGCAGCCCGGAACGAGCAATCCCAATCCATCCATACTACAACTAGACCAAGTATACTCCCGCCACCTCCGGACTGAGTAGGACTCTCGCCGGCCCACACAAGACCGACTCGCGGCATCTGACTCCGCCAAACGTCCAGGACTGGGAAGGGCCCCCTGTAACAAAGAGGGTCTCACTTGGTGACCTGTTCGATGCTGGGATAGATGAGGTTTATTTCAAAACGAAGGCCTACATCTCTGAGTCTTTATCTTGCTTTGGCATGGTAAGGTTCAGAACTATCTTGGTGATTCACCCTGCTATCAGGCTTCTCCCAGCATTTGCTGTGGCAAGGTCCTGACCACCAGTCATCACGCACCACCCCACGACCCGTGGCCGCGCCTGATATAAGTGCTCTTGCCGCCCATGTTCGGTCCGGTGATGAGGTGTAGCCGTGACCTCGGAACTCGGCCGCGACGGGCGATGGTGACGGCGAGGACCTGGCCACCCAATGGTCTTGTCGAAGTCTAAAAAGGACACTCCGTGAAGTCATCATGGTCACGTGGATGGCACCACCTAGAGTCCTAGAGAGTAGGGTTTCATGGTCATCCGAACTCGGAGCCAGGCCATCCGTAGCCATGCTTATTTCAGGGAGTGTTTGTGTACCTGGAGCTTCCTGACGGGGTGGCTGGAGATCCACATCCACTTACGCTATCTTTTGGGTGTGGGGGCCTGGTATTAGCCAGGTAACCCCGCGGTTCCGGTGTTGGTTTTTCAGCTTTTGGTTCATGGTGTTTCTATCTCTCTGGGGGACCTCCACTTTTCTTTCACCCTAAGAATCATCTTCTTCCATGGCTTGGATCCCTCCGATCATAGGAGGCGAGGCCTGGACTGGATCCTAACCCTTCCCGAGAACGGCCCGGATTCTGAAACTCTCTCTCGCCGAAACACCGCATCCAATGAGTTTCGCCTCCAAACCCTGTGCCCCCGGCGAGAGACCCGTGGGGGCCCGGGCGAGTCTCGGTGCATCTGGAGGTCGTTGGCCACAAAGCTCTGCCTCCGTGGCCCACAAGGACGGAAGGACGGAGGTGCCTACGACCGGGCGGTGGTGTGGGAAGGACTTGGACCGCCAGGATCTTCCAGGCGGTCTTGGACCGCCATGACTTGGGGTGCAACATCGACGAAAAGCCGGTGGGGAGGGAGGTCAGACGCAGAATCGACGCAGAATGTCTTGGTGTTGATTGCAGAAGGTTCCAGTCCCCAAAGCTCATTGTGGACTACATAGCGGCACATAGCGGTATGGTACGTTCCCCACAAATGAGAAAACTGATGACAGAATTGTGGCAAACGCTTGCGTGACATTGACATGGGTAGTCCGGGGGAGTAATAGTGTAATAGCCGGCAGCTAAGGTCACAAAGAAATACAAGATACAGATAAGTTTACCCGCTTTACAAGATGTTTTACAGAGTTCCACCAAGAATGTCGGAATGGCATGAAGCGGATTGACACCATGGGGTGATCCGGAGAAGAAGTCACCTGCATTTGCCTGACATGCTAGGTAGCTACTAGGGGCTCCTGGCCTTACTACTAGGATAGGGGCTCCTGGCATCGCTACTAGGAGCGTGCCCCATCAGGGGAATGTTCAACAAAAAGCGCCTCCCGCTCATGCACTGCCCCGTGCCAGTACCTCCTAAAAATAGCTCTGCGGTCGAGCTGCTCTGAGTTTGCGGTGACCAGCACATGCACTGCTCCCTGAATGTTGCAGGTCTGACCTCAAGGGCCACAGGCCTTGTGCGAAACATTTGTGCGGATCGTGAGGATGCGGGCCGACATCCTGGGAGATTTTCCACAGAATCACAAGCATCCGGACAGGTTTGCATGAACTTTGGGCCTTAACAGGTTTTTTTCCCATCTTCCTATCTAGTGACCGTGGATCATGAACCCCTTTCCCCCTTTACAGTACTGTAGTATAAGCACCCCCACCATCCCCCGCCTTCAGACCCCAAACGAACAGTGACAGAGCCCAGCCCTTTGGTGGGAATCTGTTTTGTGTGGGAGGATCCAACACCCATTCATCTTTTTGTCCCTTGAGCTTGTAGTCTGCCTCTGGAGTCTCTAGTAGCTGCCTTGTTCTTGGCTTTGTCGTGCTCTTGGATCAATTAGTCCAGGGTGCGGTGATCTGCGTATCCCGATACGCATCTCGCCAGCGAGTGAACTGGTCGATCTACCAGGGCTATAGTTCCGACGCTCCACCCTAGTAGCTTCTTGCTACCAATAGCTTATTGTTACTAGTAGTAAGGCCAGGAGCTACTAGTGGCGTCCTTGCTCCTAGTAGCAATGCCCTTTGCTCCTAGTAGCTTCTTGCTACGTTCGTAGCAATGGCCTGCAACCTAGCAGCTTCTGGTTCCTAGTAGTAATGCCAGGAGCGACGTTCGTAGCTTCTATAGCTACGTTGGTAGCGATGCCCTTGTTACTTACGTTCGTCGCTTCCGGGTTCCAGGATGTTCCAGGTTTTGACCGTCCCACATGTCCGAACTCCAGAAAAAGTCATAAGTGCTCGGGCCGGACTCGCGCTCATGTGGCCGTTTTTTCATGGCACCAACCATGGGAGGTTGACATCCCGAACATAGAGGAATCTGATCATTTGACCCGGGGTCAACCAGGATGCCCGGGTGCCATGAAATGTGATCATAAAGGCTCTGAGGCCACGCGCCCGACTCATCCAGCTGGGCACGCACAAAGTTGCACGGCCTGGGTGGGCTAGTAGCTACGTTACTTGTTACTAGTAGCTACTTGCTCCTAGTAGTACGGCCAGGAGCCCCTAGTAGCGTCCTTGCTTCTAGTAGCGATGCCAGGAGCCCCTAGTAGGCGTCCTTGGTCCTATCCAGAAGATGTTTGATGTGAATCTGAATCATCTTAAGGACAGGACGGGAGTGTGCTGTCACGAGTTTGGACATGTTTCGTGGTGTCCTATCCAGAACATCCGGGAGTGTTGGCTGGCATTCGTTTTGAATGGGATCTGAGTCGTTGCAGGGTTCATGTTTCGCTTCGCACTTGTCGTGATTTTTAGCATGCCGTTGCGGGGCCTAGGCCTTTCCCCTTTAGCAAGCACACTGGGGGCCCCCAGCGCGGTGAGCGCCACCCGGGCCAACGAGCAGAAGACATCCAAGTCGGCGAGTGTATCTCCCTGGGACTGTCGTCGGCCCGTGGGGGCGCATGCAAACAGAAGATGTCCAACGTGCGGGCACGGTTGCTTGACAGATCCGGGGTTGCTAATATAGCCCTAGGGAACTAGGACTTGAAAAGGTCAAGTCCTAGACTGAACACAGCTTGAGTGTCACTTCGTGGGAAGATCAAGATGTCTGATGTCTAGCTTCAGGCACACAATCTACGGGCAGGAGCCCCTACAACCTTCACCACCAGCCCAAGCCCATGCCGGGCCATGCCGCAAGTGTTCTTGGAAAACAAACCGTTTTTGGATCCTGCACACCTCTTTGCTTCTTACACTCTACGACCCAAAACGGTCTACGACTTGTGGCACTTCCTTCTCTGGGCTCCCCAACAAGTCGCTCCACCACGGAGCTGTAGGTGCTCGCGACGGTCAGGGCTTTGGCCACCAACCTGGCCACCGAGGTCGGCGAGGTCGACGTCGTTCTCGCGAGGTCGACCCAAGTCTGATGAGAATGTGCTGCACATGGCCGGTTGGTTCTGAGGACATTGGGGGCGCATCGCGCTGGTCAAGCTATGGAAGATCCAATGTAGCCAGGCCCACGCGTCTGTCTGCTGCTGGTATTCATCGATGGCCTCGGGAACTCTGAAAAGGCAGATGCTTCAAGACTCCGCCATGCAATAACTGGACAACTCGACCAATCGACTCGGAGATCTTTTTAGTAGAAGGGATCAGCAGAGTGATCTAATCCGCATGTGTCTCCGAGTCTCCCCCAAATATCCGTTGATCATCCGAACATCTGCTACTAACCGAACCGTTACCGACGAGTCTCACACCGTGGCTTGGACAAGTCCATCAGAAAGAAAGATTACAATTCTCAGTGTCTCAGAATCCGGGAACCACTGGGTGGACATCGATACTTGTCATTTGGCAGTACTCTACAGGAAAACAAACACCTAGACTGAACAAAGCTCAGCTTAGGAACATTTCGGCTCGGGAGCAGAGCTCCCAAGTGATTTGGGGATTCACTTCTGGGGAGCTCTCAGGTCCATGCCTCGTCCATGAGATGCGTCAGAGCGAGGCGTTCTTGGCGAGGCGCCTGCTGAAGGTCTTTGTTCAGCTTGACCAACTCGTTGGTGGTGAAGAAGACCTCTACCTTCTTGATACTAAGCACCTGGATCTTTGGGAAGGAGTGTGTGGAGAGGGGGGGCAACGGGACTGGGTCCCGTTTCGATCTTGGAGGATCTTGGACGGAGCAGCGGAGCAGCGGAGCAGGTGCAGCGAGCTCTCTGAGAATTAACAGCTTCAGTGTTCCGACAAAGAAACTCCAGCGCAGTGTTTGGGCAAGCAACAGACCATAACAAACCATAACAAACCTCTATCTCGGGATTTTTCCGGATGGGTCTGCTATGGCCTTCCAAATTTGGGCAACCCATCCAGTGTGAACCCTTCAAGATCCAGAAAGTGCCATGTCTGGCGTCCTGGCGTTCGGCTCGAGACGGGTGCCTTTTGGCAGGATGAGAATGTGCTGACTGGAGCTGATTCGAGCTGAAAGGCTTGGATTTCTGCCAAGCTTGGAGTAGCTCAGTCAGAGCCAGAGCCCACACCAGCTTGGCATGAGTGAACCACACCAAAAAACATCCAAAAACACCTGTTGGATGAATGGATGACTATATAGTTGTGCACTTGTTCTCATCGGTCCCAAATGAATACTACAGCAAGTACCTCCTTCACAGACAAAACTATACTTCACAGAAACTCGTTATGAACTGCCAAGAACTGCAAAACCTTCATATAGTCCCGCCTTCAGTGCCGGTTTGCCATTCCACTTCTGGATCGCCTTCGTCGCGCGGGCACCGCGTCGTGTCATGCGCGGGGTTCGCGCGGGGGTTCCCGCGGTCAGAGCCAATGCCTCAACGGACCTCGAGACATTGACATATCCAGAGAAATGCATTCTGAACGGATCACTGGAACGAGGAAACATGAGATTCAGCTGGATGCATCTGAAACGAAGGGCGTTTCTTGCCCTCCACATCTCCCACAAACCCTCTCAACCGCACTCAGAAAAGTGGTTGTTCAATGTTGTTCATACGCTCAGGCTCCCCCAGAAAAGTGATGGAACCTGCTGCGACAGATCGTGTGAACTCAACTGGGAACTCAGTGGAACCGAGTTCGAAACCCGCCGCCATCCGGAAGGACCCACACCCACCCCGGCCTGCTGGTGCTTCTTGGTGACGCGAAGGGCCAATCCCTCCGGGCACTCCGTCAAGGAGACGGGCTTCTCGTTGCCTCGGCCTCGGCATTCGAGTGCGGGAGACGGGCTCGGCAGAGCGGAGTGTCCACCGGGGCAGGTCGGACCGTGGCGGGTGGGTGTCCGGGTCATGGCGAAGCTGGACCAAAGTCCCTAACAACTGCCGGCCAGGGCGGTTTTGGGTTGAAAGTCTTTGGAGAAAGGGACCAACCCCATGAGAACGAGTGCCCAGAGATTGGTGCAAACGTGGAGTCACGGGTTTGGTCTTTACGATGTGAGCCCACCTGCCGGATTGGTGGTTGCGTTGGTCACGTGTAGCCCACTTGCCCGCTGTGATCACAAAATGACATACAGTACTTCCAAGTTCCAAGTCTTGCAATCCACTTTCTTGGGTATACTTGAGGCAACAGATTGAATAGACCCCTCGAAGACCTGAAAAAAAAAGTCAATATCATGATCTTCCTGCCACAAAACGCGAGTCCATCACAGTCTTTCGAAGTGTCACATCGGCTGCTCGGCGCTGCTCGGCGCTGCTCGCCTCCCAGGCTCAACTTCTTGTCCACTTCAGCCCGCGTGGCCTGGAGCGACTTCGTGGCCGTCGAAAGAAGACGGGGGGGAAAGCCCCGCTCGACTCCATCGCCGATAGGGTGGTGGATCAAGGGTGGTGGATCATGTTAAGACTGGGTTCTATGGGGGTCGCCCAAAATACTTTCAAGTTCATCCAAACTGCACCAAAAGACTTGCGCAAAGTCAAGGGGCTCAAGGAAAAAGACAGACAGGCCCATGCCTACGATCTGACCCTTCTTGTCTACTCTTTGTTTGCTCTTCGTTGATACATTTCTACCATATGGCTTCCCAGACATCTTCATCTGCAACTATAGCTGCGACACAAAGCAACAATGACTGAAGGACTCACATCCCGAAACGGACGGTGCCTCTAAGACTCCAGACTCGGATCCAAAAAACACGAGAAGAAACAAAACCGATTCGGGACCTTCAAACAAGGGCCTCTCCAGAAGTCGAGGCACCATTTGTTTAATAGCCTTTACTGAACAAACCATTGTTTGAACCTACACCAGATCATACCAGATCTACACGACAAAACCAGATCAACCATTTAATAGATCTATAATATATTGTTAATATATTGTCAGATCCCATCAAACACGTCAAATCGTGCAGCTTGACTTGGCATCTTGCCAGCCGAGGCCAGTGAATTTTTGCCGACAAGACCTCAGTCTATTCAACTCAACAATCTATGGGATTTGTCGGAATGGCTTGAATTATCTTGAATTTAAACCATGCACCAGGTGGCCGTACGTGTTAGCAGAACCAAAAAAAGCGGCGGCCCCACAGCGATCAGGCACCTCCATCTGAGCTCGGACTTTGTCACGTTGTTGGGCCAGTTGCTTCAAGGAAGGATCAAACGCCGCGCTGATGCAATAGTTCCTTCCAGCTGTGACCAAGCAAAACCACAAAAAAGAATCCGGGATAACATGGTGGGACAGTCCTTTTTCTAGCCGGTGGGCGTCCATCCGCCCACGGGCGGAGAAAGAAAAGCGCTGGACTCAGGACTCGTCCGTGCTTTGTTCTTTCACCCCAATCTCACACATCGGAGTGAGTCAGCATGAGCAAATTCACAGAATATACTGATCATTGGCTAAAAAAATGCCCCTGTAATCCATTGTAATCCCCTGTCTGTTTATTTGTTGGATGTGGGATGATCAAACATAGTGAAACCACCTGACTCGAGAGTTGGGTTGCAGAATGAGTTGCTCCTGAACTCCCTTCACTCGAAAGCTTGGACATGCTTGGACAAACACCCCGGTCGCAGACGTGCCAGTCCGCGTGCGGGTCCGCGTCCGCGTGTGTGTGGTTCCTGTAGAACTCCCATCGGTCCTGAGCTCCGCCTGCTGCAGATCGATGGTCTTCTCGACCAAGGCGCGAAAGTTCCCAAAGTCTTGCAAGATCGACCTGCTCCGAAGCGTTAAACCGTGCGGAGCGAGTGGTCGTGGCAGTGGTTAGCTGTGAACTCGAACAATGCGATACGCGTGCGGTGGTCCTTTGGGCGGCAATGGCAGTTGGTGCCAACACGAATCGAAACGAATCGTAGCGGTCCTAGCGTGTACGGTACTCTGAAGACAACGCACTTCTTTTAAAGATGTGCTTTCTGTGCTTCACATCGTCGGGTCCAGTGTTTGCCATGGATCATCAAAAGACAAGCGTTCTTAAGCCCTCCAATCCAAAATGTGGGAAAACCGATCATGTCGACAAACGCAAGGCACGAAAATGGACAGCGTCGGCACCTCATTGGTTCGAACAAGACTTCGGCCAGGACCTCTTCGTGCTTCCCAGCGTAGTTCTGAAGAACCTCCACACGCGGTCAACAATCAAGGCCAAGCATAACGCATGACTCATGTTGCGTTGAGTGGCTTCCACCGGGCTTCCAGCTTACCCAGCTTCTGACCAGAACGAGAAAAGAAGGGATGCAACATGTCCATCATCCGCTGGGCCAAGTTGGGCGGATTTGCTGGCAACAAATCGTCCGCATCGACCCCAGCATGGGGTGAAGCTCTGGAGTTTGGGGCGCTGTATTTTAGTCATTAGTAATTATAGTGCTAGGTTTGCAGCGGTAGCGTGAGCATTGACCAAAGCACAAATGTCCCGCATGTGTGAAATATTCCTCGATATTCCTCAAAGTATTCCTCAATTCAGGGGCGCTGTCGAGTCGACCTCGAGTCGACTCTTGAGCCACCCTTTGGTGGAGTTCTTTCACTCCTTCTTCTTGATTGCTTGATCTTTCAGTGCTCTCTCCTCAAAATGCACATGAAAGCTATCGTCTTTGCTACTGTGACAAACCAGACGAATGTTACTCGGCCGTCAAGGCTTCCGGGGGCCTTTTGCTGCACCGGCATGATTGGTTTTGGACGTGTACATCTTGTGAAGAGACGGAAACACACACGCTTCCTGCAAGAGGAGGTCATTTCGCAATGAATGGGCAAAACACCAAGGGTGCAAAAAAGGAAAGTTTGTCACACGTCGATTCCCAATGCTAGTGTTGAAAAAGTTGTCCACCTGCTAGAAGCGTCAGACAGGCTTAAATAAAGCAATGCCCGGAGCTTTACGACCTAGACACTTCCTAAAACAGCCACCCCCTGCCCAGCGACCCTCCTGCCCAGCCCGTGTTCGGACTTTAACAGGTTGGGGAAAAAAAACGGGTGGAAACACCGAACTTGCAGGATTCCAGGCGTTTGTTGCGGATCTGAAGGGAATGGAGGGTCTTGGAGATACCTCACAGTGGGGTCCGAGCTGTTTTGCCAACCATGCTCTAGTTGGGGTGAGGTCTCACTTGGCGTCATGTCATTCCGAAATGGAATTCTCCAAAAAAATATGCTCGCCCCAACAAACAAAGCGTGCCCCTCCTGTGAAACTGAGCCCACTCCTGTAGCTTAGTCATAGAACTCACCTGGGTTCCTGTAAAGGATGCTCCAAGTCCTTGAACCCCTTGTACATCCTGGTACCGCTCATGATCAACAACAACAACAACAACAACAACAACAACAACAACAACAACAACAACA
>CAXAMN010000092.1:387007-508948 GCA_963970005.1 Durusdinium trenchii
TTCCAAGCAGGCAGATCCCTGGGATGCGGTACCGAAATCTGACCGGACAAAGAGAGCCAAATCTCCTCGTTCCATCCACTCCAGGGGCTCCGGCGCAATGAGCGCCCCCAAGGATTTCATTCCCACCACCTGCCGTTGCTCCTGGCAAGGGAGAGAAATGGAGAGACGATCAGCAGCATGCTGAAGAAACCCGGTCTGTTGGAACATGTTGAACAAGAATTTGGATGTGGAGATTCCATATTCATTCATCCGTCCTCCCTGAGAGGATAGAAGATGCATCAAAAGACTATATGGCAACTATATGGTCTTAAGATTTAGGTGATCCGAACAGGAATTGCCTTAACTTCACTGGGGGAAATACATGGTCGAAATCGACTTCGAGAGTTCCACCCACGCGATGCCTCGCTCCCTCGGATTCCGACAGCATCGGGACATGGATTTTCTGCATGTGTTTATACCACGGGAAAGGACGAATCCGATTCAAGAAAACCCGAATCTTTCTGCCCAACCACCGAGTATAAACATGATCATTCACGCTTGCCACCGGAGGCCATTGCTAGTAGTAACAAACGGCATCGCTACGAACGGAGCAAGAAGCTACGAACGTAGCTCCTGGCCTTATTATTAGTCACCAGAAGCTACTAGGATGGAGGCCATGCCCAATAGGAGGGTCTTGTCCTCCAGGTGTCGACTGGGCTCATCGACGAGCAAGCGCTTCAAGTCCTCCACCGGCGGAAAGCGTGGGTGGGACAGGGCGGGACAGCGGCCAAACCGACGATGCGATGTGATGAGGTGTGTGGTCCGTTTTGCCAAACCAAAATGGAAAACATGGTTTCAGTATGTTTCAGTTTGTATGATGTGATGTGTTTGTATGATGTGATGTTTTTGTATGTGTTTGTTCAGAGTTCTTGGTTGCCAAAGGAAGATCATATGGATCATGAATCATGAAGCTGGAGCAATCCGCAGCTTGACTGACTTTGAAGGTTCTCAAGGACGGACCGTTTCGCTACATCCGTTCCATGTTCAGCTAAGCTCAAAGCCCCCCAGAACCGAGCACTAGGTCGTCCACTAGGTGGCCAGTGAACATCCATCTCTAAGCTCATTTGGTGCGGCCATGGACAGCTCATTCCCATTTGGTCAGCCTTCCAACATTTGGTCAGCACACCCATGCAAAACACCTGCTCCAGCCCCGCTCCGACCGTTCCAATCATTCCCACCCTGCCCAAGGGCACAGGGAACCTGCAGACTTTCCACTCTGCGGCCAAAACCGGCTCCAAATCTCCCACCTGCTCCAGATCCACCTCTTTGGCATCTTGCGCTTTCACCTCCTGTAGCTCCACGCCACACGACTCCGCCACAGCACCTCGTGGTCGGCGCAAATGGCTGAAGGCACCGGCCCCGAAGGGAAGGCCACCTTGTTGAGGGGAGGCAATGGCCTCCAACCTAATAGCGATGCCACTTTTGAGGATCTTTTTGCGGGATATCGCTGTGGGTGATGCACCCCAAGGCAATGCGGTCCCTTCGCTCACCCTTCGCTTGCTGAATGCGGTCCCTTCAGGCCGCCCCGCGCAGCTTTCGCGGAAGTTCGCCGGCCAAAGCTAGCCTCGTTGCAAAGAATTGGTGGAACGAATGGAGAGCCGTTCACTGGGTTCATCAAGTGTTGGTGTAAGTGTAAGAAATGTCAAGGGACTTAGAAACGAATTCCGTTTCCGTGCGGAACTTCTTCTGATTGCGTTCACACTGGATCCAATATAAATATACATATATATATATATATTGTATGTGTGTATAGTGTATTGCAATTGATGCCAGGTCAAAAAATCACCAAACGCACCAGTCGCTCCTCCACGCATCGCGGCAAAAACCACGGCGCCAAACGGTTCACCGGTCGCCACCATGTCCCGGTCGCCGACGCCGGGCACCGGGCGAACAGCAGCGCATCGGTTGCAGCTGCAAAAGCAAGGCTTCGGTCCTTGCGGTTGCCAAGACAGGAATGCTATGGGTCTACAAGCCAACGAATGGTTTCAACGGGTTTCCAGGCTTTCCACGATAACACCGAGCCCGGAGGTGAACTTGGCATCCGCGCGGTCCAAAGAAAGAAACAGTTGGTTGAGCAGTACTTGTCCGCATGGCTCTATAGATAGCTATGACGCATCTTTCTGAGACAACTTCTACCTGGGATGTTAAAAAGGAGAAGAATAGAATATAGAGTCTGTCAACATCTTTCAACCAATTGTTGATCGTCATGAACCTCTCCCAAAACCCTCCAGGGCCCTCCAACTTATGGTAAAGTTTTACATAGCGAGCCACCTCACTCCGTCACTCTGTCCCAGTGAAAACCTCGACCCATTCACCAGAAAGCAGGGGGCCTGTCCGGCCTGTCCGACACCGTTCCGAAGCAAGGGTCTCCCAAAATCTCACGGGTCGGGTGTTGTCTCCAGCTCCGACACCCCTAGGCGCGACCCGACGGACCAGGACCGGGACGTTTCAAGCCCCGGATCTCCCGGCCTTCAGGAGGGTTGGGCCCTGTGCGGGGGGGGGTTCCGGGAAGTGAGTCCTGGAAAGGTGCACATCTTCGAGGTATTCGCAAATCCTGCGTCCGAGATCCGGATTCGTGGTGGTGCGGTCGGGCGATGGATGGGTGGTCGGTCGACGGGGGGGGTCCGGAAGAGGTCCATCCCGCCGCTGTCTCTTTGAGGCGTTTCGATGGTTTGATGTCCCTAAAGAAGCACCCAGGTGATTCCAGGGGAAAAAAATCATCCATCATCTTATTAGGTATTATGTGGATGATGTGTGGGGAGAAGAGACCTGGGATTATGTGGATGTGTCGGGAGGCAAAGCCCCGAAGCAACGGGTTTGCTTGCTTGCTCTTTGCTTGCTCTCCCGTTTGCGGTCCCCATTCACAGGGAGACATCCATATGGCCATATGGCCTGTGTGTAACTGGTCTCGCACCCCGGTGGTTTTTAAAGATCTGAACTTTCAAACAGCAGGCTGTCTGTCACCTTGTCTATCAAAGTATGACCACATTCTTCGTCTGCATCAGTTGGTGGCTGACTTCAATAAGCATCTTCTGACATGGCCTAGTGGCCTAACAGTGCAGCGCTGTCCCAGCTTCCGAAGAAGGAGCCTTTCTCGCCTTTCTTTTGGGGCTCGGCTGGAGGGGCCTACTTCTAGATTCTAGATGCTTCTCAGTATCCTGTGGTTTGAAGTTCAGCCAGTCCACCATGCCGTTCCCCAGCAGCGGAAGCTCCCTGCCTGAAGGCACGTAGATCTTCGTAAAACACCGCTGCCCCAAATTGCTCCCCTCAGTCCGGGTGGCGAAAACGCTGGGACGGTTGCTGCAAGGCAGCGGAGTTTTGTGGGGCCCTTTCTGATTCCAATGGCGCCCTCCGACCTCTCTGTGTGTGCTACTTGTTCAGCAAACATAGACGTTGTCAGGTTGCGTGATATGAAACGGAGTACTTGTTCTTTCTACCCAGTGTTGTATGCCACAAATGCTCAATGCTTCCAATGCTTCTATCATTCTTGGGAACTCCAACTCACCTGCTGTCGGTGCAAAGCTCCAAACAGCAAAGCTGTGGCCTCACTGAAAATTTGATCCATCTTTACAAACTGTTGTGAGGTCGCATGTTGATATCACGACAACTCAAGCATTTCTTGGGTGTTTCTATATGATTTCATATGGCTGCCACAGTGCGAGTGACTGATAAGTGTTTTCGGTGGGTAATGCCCCCGAACCACACTAAGAGCTGTTGGACCATGTCAAACTTCTGGGCGGCCTCCAACAGCGGTGATGCAGCAAACAGCATTCGCCTCAGCCGGATCGGGACCGGGACACCATTGCTGGAGAGATGAGTACTGTATCTACTTATATCCATTTTCCCCAATTGCGGACGTCGAAAGCTCTGCTTGTGACACGCCGCGTGCACTAATTACGAATTAAGAAGTAGACTACACTCCCGAAAACTAACATAGACCCTGACAATGGTCCATGGAAGACTATTTTCCTCTGCCAACCAGGGGTTTCAGGTTCCATGTTAGTCTTCCAGGGTGTATCTACTTATCCCAAAAAATGGACACTGCCGCACTGTTCTCGCAACTTAGATCGAAGGCGTTCAAAACACCCCAAGTTGTGCATGTTCAAGAGGGGGTGTTGTTTGGAGACCAAAACAACAACAAGCAGCCTCCCACGGGTCACCAAAACCTCCAACCAGCAAACTGACCTCAAAGGGATGCTGAGAGATTGTTTCAAAAGACCATTCACCATCCATTCACCCTTCTTCCTTCACACTGAACCAGCGACTGAACCAGCCACCAGCGAGTATCTCTTGGTATGTGGCGACCGACGACACCAGGTGACTGACCTTTGAAGGACCACCGAGTGAATGAACAGAAAGAAATTACCAGACATGGTCAAACCGAAACGGAGCTCCAGGTTTTGACCCACTGCCATATAAACATATATTATGAATAAGTCAACTGTATATAAACTATTATATTAAACTATTATATAATGATATGTGCATATATGCACATATCATTAAAATGGTCAAGAGTCAGACCGCACTTGGCCATCCCACCTTCCACCATCGAACGAAGGCGCACCTGGACCTCCGCATCGAACGCCATCGCCCGGAACCCCTTGGGGCGGACGTCCAGCACAGCGGCACAGCGAGTGGCTGTGAACTTTCGAACCGAGTTCTGTGTAAACCGTTCCGTTCTGTGTGACTTTTCTTTCTCATATGTTCTCAAATGTGAACACTTAACCGGTTAACTGTAGATATTTGAAGTCTAACAGTAACATATTTTGTGTTAAATGTTTGCATCATGAACACATATGAAAACAACACTGTTCTTTGTCTGGACATACTCTCTTGGCTCGTGCACCGGTCTGTCCAGTTGCGGTCCACCGTCGAACCTCTCGGACAGAAAGACGGAGGCCGACGGGCCATGGCAGCAGACCGGTCCTGGTTGACCCCGGTTGAATCCGGTTGACCCAACCATGAGAGGTTTTTTGAGGTCGCTGAACGTTCGGACCCTGGTCTGTGGTGGATGGGCGACCAGACGGGCTGTGAGTGAAAAACCTCTCTTGCTTCGTAGCTTGGTTCGTGTTCGGGCTCCTACGGCCCAGGGTCGCCAGCATCGTAGCAATGCCCTGGACGCTCCGTTCGTAGCTTCCGCGATGCCCGCGGTGTACCGCTCCGTTCGTAGCGATGCCGCGATGCTACTGCTTCGTAGCACCCGGGATCGTCGGTCGGCCCATGCGAAGGTTCTGGCTTTTCTTCGTGCGGGCAAATGGTGAACTGGTCGGACTCACATGGTTTTTCACGACCCAGGCGTTCATATACCAAAGCCCGTTGGGCCCTATTTCGGGGGTCCCGTATTTTCAAGTACAGACCCAGAATATGATCAACGACTTAAGCTGATCATGCTGAACTGGAAGGCTTAGGTGCACAAGCTCTGGTGGAATACTTGGAAGGCCTTTAAATGGGAGTATAAAAGAACCTCTATTATCTGATTGCAGTTCCAGCAATTCATCCTAACCAATGCAGCTTTCTCACATTCTCCACAGCTATAAATCAAGCTTTGAGGCGGCGGTGACGACCAGCGACGGCCACCTGACCCACCCGACTGATGCGCTCGGCGCGCCACGTCAACCCTTTTGAGTGAGCGCGTCACGTCACGGCAACGGGGGTCCGAGACTCGGGTCGCCTCCATTCGGAGGGCGCCCAAGCTGCTTGGGTCGGAGGGACCTTCCGTTCCGTGGGAGATTGGAGGCGCGCCCAAAAAAGAGCGAGGTGACTGCAGCTGAAGACATCTGGGCCAACGTTTGGAGACACTCCTCCTAGCTCCTATCCAGCCGTGGTCTGGATTTCCGATGATTTCCTGTGGCCTAGATGTCCCCTGCCCAGACTGGATTGGGGGCACTGGAGCCCCCAGCATGCAATTGGAGCTAGATGAGCCCTTCGTCCCACTCTCGACGACGTGAAGGTGCTATATACATTGGCTCTTGTGCTACAGTTACTATAGCTTCTTTACATGTGTTTGCCCTGGTAGGGAGTGTCAACTTGGAAAGCGTCCCAGACCCTGAAGAAAATGTCGGAAGTCCGACGTCTTCAAGAATTCAAAGACCCACAACGTTCCAGTCAGCCCAAAATGAGTGGAGAAAGGGTTGGAGCAATCTACAAACCACCAGTTGAGGTTCACCTGATTGTTTGAACAGACTCTGAATCGGAATAGCACCTTCAAAACACATGCAGCTTCAGTTTTTTGACAAAATACCTGACGAAGCATTCTTTTTTGCTCCTACCGCTGCAGACTAAGGTCGACCCTGAAAACCACCGGCTTGTATACGGATTCGTGAAAAATACATCTATATAGCAAAAAAGGTCTTGCAAAAAAGACATGTTCATTCCAGTCATTTCCACCCTTCACCCGGAGTCAGTTTGAAATGTCTGTGGCGGAGTGGGTGAGATTTTTTCAGTGCGCGGGTCAAGGAAAATCCTGTTCCACGCAGTCTATTTCAATGTTTTTTTCGGTTTTAGGGTCCACTGGTGCTTTCCAGCACGGACTGTGGGCAGTGCTCCCTGAGCGGCCGACGCCAGCTTTTTGGAAGATCAATCATCAACATTCTACATGATTCTTCATCCAAAGACTTGAAATGGGATTCCTTCTGGGCTCAAGCCAGCCTAGCCTCACTGGAAATGGCCTTCTTTGGGCCTTTGTTCTACAATTGGGATGTCTTCTCGGCTTCCACCGGTGGGCGAAATCCCTTCGTGGTTCGCTCCGATCGCCGTGTCCACGGCTCGTTCTCTCGACATCCTGGCGTGACTGGGCGTGACTGGGCGTCGGATGTGGCAGCTGTTGCGAGGTGTTTTGGGCCAACCGGTCCTTTTCAGACCAATCAAGGCTGCCTGCCAGTGGGACAAAAGGGTCGGCCAAGGCGCAATCAGTCAAAGGAGCATTCCTGGAAATGGGAAGAACAGCAGGGCCATCTTTCTTCACCCAAAAAAGGAACACCCAAGCCTTCAACAGGATAGCCTTGCTCAAAGCAGGAGGATTTTGCGCCGTCCCAAGTCACCAACTCTGAACCCGCGCAGCAAGTGCATCTGTACGGCTTCATGGTCTCAGCTTCATTGTGCATCTGCAGGGAGTGTTCTTGGGGAGTTTGACTGACTAACAATGGTCAGCAGAGGGGCACGTCGGGCACGGCAACAGTCTCACGTCAAATTGACCTGGGATCGCTTCTCCAATCTGAAGAAATGGGACCCCGAAATCGGTGATCGGCTCAACTCCTCAAGTCTTTACCTGGAGAACTCCTGGAGATCCTGCGAAAATCAGGAACATATTCCGGATTCGGCATGAAAACCCATGGATGCCCATGGTTCGGCGTGACAAACATGTTCTGCCCGTCTCCTGAGTCTTGATTTCGAGGAGCTCAATCCTGGAGCCGGTTGGATCGGCCGGGAATTCATCCAAGGTCAAGCTTTTACTGTTGTATAGGAAGACACTATAGATATGATGTACTATGATCAACACCATCAATCATCATCATCCCAGGTTTGCTTCTCGCTTTCTTTGTAGCAATTGTTGCAGGCAAACGTTCTGCATCATGCGAGATAGAGCCAGAGCTGACTCATACCCCACTGCTTCTGACTCTTGCGTTGATTTGCAGCTGGTCAATTGAAGCCTCTCTCTCCGCTTCCCTGCTCTTCAGCAGGCTTTCGAAGACTATATAAACCAATAGAACGATGGATTTGGAGAAGGAAAACGGCATCATGACGTGTGTGTCGGGCTCATGACCCGTTGAGTCTTTCCAGCGATCCAGCCATGACACGTTGAAGGTTGCTCGCCCACCGGGGCCCAATCTGAAAAACCAGACTTCAGATCTATGAAATCAGGGAAGTCCAGGTCCAAGCAGAAAATTCAGGTCTTCATCTCCATACATCATGTTCCAGAACTTCAGGACGATGATACACTAACTGATATGCTGTTTACCCTAACAAACAAAACATGACAAAGGAACAAAGGGACATTTGGACACCTGCGGCATCTCTGACTTCAAAAAAAAACGGTCGATTGAATGTCCCAAACTAAAACTACTGTTCGTACCTGCGCCACTACTGTTCGTGTGACTTTCTGTTGTTTTGTGAAAAGGCACTCTGCGGAGAAAACCGTCGTTTGGCGGAGAAAAACGTCGTGTGTTGGACATGATGGTCCTTTCACATCGCCGCGCTCCACTTTTACGACCAAAACGTGAGGCCGCTTGCGCCGCCGTGACACGGCGTGTGTTTTGCTTAGACGTCTCTTTTGGTGGAACGTTTTGCCCGATTCCCCGCGAGAGGCGTGTGCTGCTTGAAGATTCAGATCTTTGCTTTTCTGCTTCCTTTGTGAAAAAACAAAAGGCAGTAACAAACCCAAAGAAGTGCCGCTTGATCTGCAAACTATGTTGTTTGAAACAGCAATCATTTGACATGCTTTTGAGGACGCATGTATCCTTCTTCCTCTTCTCCTCCTTCTTCGTTTTCGGTTCTTCCATTTTTCATATCCCTTCCTTCCACCTTCCACCATCTTCACTCATATCTGAAAGCCCACCCCACCCCACCCGGCTGCCTCCGCGTTCGAGGCGTTGGACACCCCTGAGCCACTCACCGCGGGAAGGCCTCCGAAGCGATCTCGGTCCCACTCGTGGGGGTCGCCAACTTGCACAAGTGCATCGCTACCAGTAGCTTCTTGTTACTACTGTAATGGCCTCGAACCTACTAGCGATGGCCTCCAACCTAGTAGCTTCTTGTTGCTAGTAGTAGTGCCCTTGTTACTATTAGCGATGCACTTGTTACTGCTTGAAAGCCTTCCTGTACAGAAGAAAGTTATTGGGATGGGATGGATAGTTGGGACCTAAATAAGCTCCACTACATCGCACAGAGGTCCCACCGTTGGGCGATCAGTCTTGGTGCTTTGGTGCACGGGTCGAGTCGCGAGTTTGGCGCTGCACTGGTCAAGGGGTGGGGGCATCAAGAAAGGATGAGAAAGGACAAGTGTTCGAAGAGTCTGGGCAATGTCTAGATCAAAGTGAACTCAAAGAATTTATGGATATTATATGTGTGACCATATATATATATATATATATTGTTCTTTATATATCAGGTAATTGTCCTTCTGTATGGAGATTCCTTCCTTACCTCAGATTCCTTTCAAAGACTTTTTGGAATGCATTTCGAGACAACCTTAGCCGTGAGATGCCGTGAGCCATGGCCAAAACATGCATGCAATGCATGCATTGTAGTATAGTCCAGTTCCACAATTGTGTGCTGACATGTCTTGTTTTTTGAGCTTGGTCGATGGGCACACTGGTCGGGGCTAGGGGTCAAGGTTCCACTTCTGCTCATGCCAGGTTTGGCAAGCTTCGTGACTGAATTGATCATCCCAAACATCTCCAAAACATCTCCGAAAACGCCGTGTGATCACAGCTTACAAAGCTTCTTAAGTTCCAGGAGTGGAAGTCATCCGTTCGAACACCCAGCCATTCCAAGTTCTTCCAACCCTGGTCGCCCTTCCAAGTTCGCGGCGCCATCTCCGGCTTCGGACCCGATTTCGGGACGAAGAAAACATGTGTTCGCCCGACGGACGTCCACAGGTCGCACAGGCAGCGGCGGCCTCTAAGTTACTAGCAATGGCCTCCCCTAAGCGGCCTTTTTGAGGGTTTCTCCTAACCCACCCATGCCGACATGTGCGGCAACGAAAAGGCCAGGAAGGTCGACGGTTGCCTTGGAGGGTCGCCGCTAGGTTGGTGGTCGTCGTCTTGCGCGTGGACCTGGCGAGAAGAGAAGAGGAAAAGGGAGGAAAAGGGAGGAAAAGGCAAAGGGTGAGTTTTTGGAGGAAACTGAAACATACTGAAACATAACTGGCCAAGTGGATCGATGAAACCATGTGTGAATCCAATGAGCTTACTTGATATTTCTCAGGGGACGGTGGGGTTGCCACTGGTTTGTAGATAAAGCGGTCTTAGACTCAGTACCCCATCGATTTTGAGGCTCCATGTTAGTCTGCAGTGTGCAGCGGGGGTAATAGAAAATACAAATCAACTGATCTATAGATTGATCCCGTTTGTACCCAAAATCTTCTCTGAGCATGCCCTGGCTACTGGCTACCTGCACCGCGAGTCGTTCTGATCGCGGGTCGTGACTGATCGCGGGTCGTTCTGACCGACTGAGCCTGCTCTTCTTGGGCTGGCTCGTCTTGATGATGAGCTTCTCGAGTCGTTCGAAGCGATCTTCCTCGACCTTCAAGCTCTCATCCTGCCGGTCTTGATGGAGCATCCGAGAAAACGAAGGGATGGTTGGGGAAGGGGGAGGGCGGACCAAGTCCAAACTGGTGAACCTGTTTAGAACAAGTGGACAGCAAGTAATTAGTTTGGGCACAATCTGCAGAATCCCAAATCCCTTTCACGGCTCTCTTCCCTCACAGGTGGCTCCGAACTTCCCAAAAAGTTCTGCAGGCCACTTGGTTAGGGAAGTGTAACCTCTTCTTCCTGATATCCAGGCTATCTCGGTCCCACATATCCGATGCGAATGCACCAACCCCACAAAGCCTCCGCACGCACGCATCAACTGGTCGGCGTCCAAAGCCCAACTAGGATACGTTCCCCGTCCACCTCGGGCCATGGCATGGAGGGCGCTGTAGAGCCACCGTAGCGCTTGATGCTGTCAGTGGTCACCGTGCTCGCGTTCCTGGGCGAATTCGCTGCGCGGCCGCGCGCCGAGCGGCGCCACGGTTTCCTGGATGTGAGGTGCCCTTGCTTTGCCGCGGCGGATAGATGCATGGAATGGAAAGATATGCGTGGATGTATGGTGGATGTATTGAAAACTCCGCAAGGGGGTGCTAGATGGAAAACGACGCATTTGGGGTGCTGTGGCAGTGGCTAATTTGTCTCATGTGGGTTGGGCCCAGAACTTCAATTGAACATTTGTTGGGGGGCTTGGTGATCGAAACCTTATGGTTTGCGGAAAGCCGATCTTTCGGCCCAGGCTTAACCCGGAGCCTCTTCTCCTATCTTCCATTTCTCATCATTTGTCTCCTCTACAAAGATCCCAAAAGTCCTCAGGTCTTCCTCTTCCACATGGGTGCAATAGGGAGACCTCCCAAACCTCGAAGGTTCCGGAAATAGACCCATCTAAAGGAGGGGTCCCCACGGTCCCCCTATTAAAATACATCAATACAGACCCTCATGTCCTTCCACTCCTTCCACCTCTTCCACACGTCACACCCCAGCCGGTCGCACCGAGCCACGCCGGCTCGAGGATTTGGATTCCACCGGCCAGACCCACGTCACCCTCGTTGAACTCCAACCGCTCCTGGCGATCAGGCGGGGTCAGGAAATGGGTGGAAAGCGGATGAAGGAAGATGAAAGAAGGTGGTCATGTGGTCTAACTACTTGTTCCGCCGGGCGTAGACGGCCGGGTGGTTTCGGGACAAGGGACATGTGTGCTGAAGAAGTCGCTTTATTGACATTACCTTGGGATGTGCATTTCTTTGGTTGTTAAGGGCTTTTTTGCGCAGCCGTTTGTTTCCAAAAAAATACATTGGTTAGTCAAGGTTGCAAAGAGAAGGACACATTCTCCCTGCTATATAGAAGTCCAGTCGGACTAGAAATCTCGGCCTGTTCAGTGTTCAGAAAGTGTTCAGGAAGTTCCGAAGTTCCTGGCGGTCACCCTATTATTGAAACCGTCTTGGACTCCCAGAATTTCGAGGGATCTCCGCTCCCGCGATCTGGCAATCTGCGGATGCGCCGACCATGCGCACCTCACCGCTGCCGACAAACGACAGGGTCGGTGCCCAGGCCGCCGTCCTCGAAGCCGAGCCTCTTGAGGAAACGGCCCCAGCTCTTCTGCGTGACCTGGCGAAAGACGTGTCAGCGCGGAAACGGCCGTGGCGCCATGGCCGGAAACGGTCCTCGCGGCACCGTTGGCACCGCAGGAAGGGACCCGGTGATTCAAGCATCCGTTGAATGTCTGCGTCATCTGATGAACCTAGTCTCTCTCTCTCTCTCTCTCGCTCTCTCTCTCTCTCTCTCTCTTTCTCTCTTCAGGTAACAAACCCACCAGGTGACCGTGTGTAGAAAGGTCATTGCTCGGTGCGGGTTTCACATCAGTGGTCTTGGAATTGAAAAGGATTGAAAAGCTGCTCCTCTCTACAAAAATTCTATATCAAAAATAGGCCATGTATTTCTCTGGACAAAGGAAGACACCAACCCAAAAACACAGGAAGAAAACAGCGTTTTGGCATGTGACAAGTGCATGCTTGGCAGCTCGGTTTTCAATGCCGGTCTTGTCTGCTGACTGCTTACAGTTTCAACTCCCGCACTGCACCACTGCAACCTCTCAGCGCACCACTCGTCACGCAACAACGGCCGCGCGATCCACGGCAGCCGTGGCGCCTCTTCTGTGACCGACACCACCACGGCCGCTCGGTTCAGCCGAGCGTAGCCTGGAGTGGGGATGCCCACGAGCGCGGGTGAGGGCGAGTGAGCGAGTGGCACAGCAACTTGGTCCATGGAAGGCACCCGTCCCAAACCACCAGTCGTTGGTCGTTGAACCCGTCCGTCATCCACAAAGGTCCCGTTGAACCTGCGCGCGAACCCGTCCGTCCAATATCCGTCAGCCTCCAGTCCCAACCGTTTGGGTTACGGTGTTTCGGACGTTTCGTCGGTGAGGGGTAGGCGAATGAAGGGTTAGTAGGATCGTTCCCAGGTGAAGAGGATGGAGGTTGGATGAGAAAATATATATTAGGATTGGTTGGAGGAGAGGGACACGCGATCTTGCATATGAGGCGGGAGGCACAAAGTGGCACAAATCCACAGAGCCCTTTTATGGCAGATCCATCTAAACCACCTCTTGATGATTGTCATCTACTCTGCAACCACTGAAGTACAGTACCCCTTCACAAGACCTATAGTGACCTAGTGACTCTGCTGATCTATCGGACCTTGTGGGCTTGTGAAACTCCGTCTTGCCAACCACTGGCACCTCCTCTAGCACAGTGGCAAACTTTCTCCAGCAAACCATCAAAACCCTTTGCATACACGGTCCTTGAAGTTGGAGATGCTCTCTATGCACGCGCCAACTGACATCGGCTCTGGTCAACTAAAGTCCCTGAACCTTTCTTTCCACCAGCGACTCGAAGCGCTTTTGGGTGCCCACCCCGCGACTTCAGCTCCGCTGTCCATCGCGGATTTGCCTCGACTCGACCAATCCCCCCAACCGTGCCTTGCATGTCTTGGAACATCGAGTGGTACGATTCGGTCAGCTGTGCCACCAACAGATTCCTCAGACGCACGGACAGCACCGAGTTCGCGCGCGCCTTATCCGTGGCCGAACTGGACTCCACCCGGCTAGGTTCAGGGCCGCCTGCCCCGCCTGCCCGCTGGGATGCTGACCTGGGACCCTTTAACCGCTGGGCTCCAGGGATCTCGGAGCTTGGTGGGACGAGCTTTTTGGGAGCGCAAGACCACGTTCGCCGGCCCGGCGTGGCTTCCGAATCATAGATCATCGCCACTGGGTGACGTGGAAAAGCACGTGAACTGGCATTTGGAAGAGACAAAACATGTATCCCAAACAGAACTAATGTTCTGCAATTTACCGGATGTTTGCTTTTTCAGGGGAGGATAGAAAGGAGGTCAATCCCTCTGAGATGGGACTTTGGTCAACCTTTCTCACCAACGCTTGCACAAAAATCTGAGTGTGACAGGAATGGGACCAAGTCAATATCTTCAAGAAACGATAGGAACAGTGGATCCACTGTATTCAAGGAACTGGCGCCTGGAGGGCGTTCTTCAGCACATGCTTCTTCAGCCGGTAGTGATTTCAATGGAAGTCCGTGAAAATGCACCGGGGGTGGGGTATCTCAGTCCGACTCCCCCAGGAAGGACTCATCCAAAATAAGGTGAGATGGGTACCCATGACCTTCTGTTTTGGCCTACTCGTTGGCACAAGACTCGGAAAGAGAATCTTGACAAGCCACCGGGCCTGCGCCTGGTTTCTTTGGTCCTGAGCTTCCAGGTCTCTTCTCCCAGCACGGGCCCCACGGCCCATCACGGCCCCTGGCGTCCTTCCTTCAAGTGGCAACATCACCACGAAGACCACGGCGACGAAGGCGGAGACGGCCACCAAGACGGGGACCTGGTGCGGCGGTGGAGATGGCGGCGGTGCAGACAGCGCCCTGAGTCGGTGGAGATGGCGTCCAGCACAAGGAATGTTTTGAAAGAAAGATGGGGTCTTTGAAGCTACTAGTAACAAGAAGCTACTGGGGGCTCCTGGCATCGCTACTAGGAGCAAGGACGCTACTAGGGGCTCCTGGCATCGCTACTAGGGGCTCCTGAAGCTATTTACTAGGAACAAAAAGATGGGTCTTCAGGATGATCTTGAGTCTTGGGACATTTTCGGCCTATGAGACTCAAGACGGAAATGAGAAACGATGGAGGTCTCGATTTGTCCTGGCTCTTGTAGGATGTGGTTCCACCAACTGAAATTTCATGCATGTATACATGCTCCTGCAGGATGCTAGAGGGTAATGCTAAGACATCAAACAGGTTTCTGTTTCAGCTTGACCAGGCCACTTCATAGTTTGGCGGAAAATGACCCCTTTGGAAACCATGCACGCAACAGGCTTTCCACGGCCTTCCTTGTGAGTGTAGTTTTCCAGAAACGGGAACCGCTGCATGCACCACTCCAGACGATGCCCATCAACATTCTGATCAACAGTGAGGCGTCTAATCATCGGTAGAGGATGTTAGATTTCATCCCATCATCCGATCATCTTCCTGGAAGTCATGTCATGATCAGCCATCCAAGGCCATCTGTGGATGCATCAAGGGAAGATAAGGGAAGCATCAAGCCATCGATCTTCAAACAGGAAGACCCCAGCTTAACCCCAGACTCAACAGAGCCCGACAGAACGCACCCTCCCGTGAGTGTTCAAGGTTTCGATTTTCAGGGTAAAAGAACCATGGCCTGGGCATTGTGGCATCGGTTGGTAGCCTTCACATTTCTTCTAAAGTTGTCCATCCTGATGTCGCGTGCTTTCCACTTGAGCTTGCCATTCACCCTCAAACCACCACCACTCCTGTGACATCCCAGGACCGGAGCGCCCCTCGCCTCCTCTCGAAAGCTCAAGTACTCTGTGGCCGGGAACATGCCTGGCTGATCGCTCGGTCCTCCCAGCGCGGCACCGTCCCAAGGTGAAGGTCCTTCGGTTTTGCTGTGGAGTTGACCACCGGCCCGGAGGTTCAGCAGCCTTTTTCGGTGTCTGCGCTTCAAGCCCTGTACCCACCACGGTTCCAAGTTTTCTTCGCAATCATGCATTCTTTTGGGAAGCCGGGATGCTGCAGTGAATCATAGGCTCAAAGAAAGTGTTCTTCATATCGCGCCGCCAGAAACGTGTCTGCAAGAGAGCCTTTCACACGTGTCAGAACCTCCCAGAGACTCGCCCAAACTTCACCCACCAATCCATCCTCTCTCTGTTCACGTGGTGGTCTAAGACCACGTGGACTTCTTCAACGTGCGTGATTTAGATCAGCAGGTTCACCTTTTGAATCAGCTTCCCCACATGGAACACCCCAAATTCACTGGACAGAAGCCTTGCAACCAAGAAGCTTTAAGCTTTACGTGAAAAAATACCGAGAAAGCACCTGCAGTGGATTCGTCCGAACTTCTGTCAGAACCGCAGTTGCGGCCGGCGTACCGCGCACGCGGCCGGGCGTACCGCTGTGCCTAGGGAGATCCGAAGTAGCGCGCCGAGCCATAGATGAACGCCATCGTAGGACAACCTCAGAGAAAAGCCGCCCAACAGCGAAACAAGAGGAAAGCCGCTCTTGAGAGATCTTTTTCTCGAGCCGTGAGGGCTTACGGACTCCCAGGAGGGCATAGACCGAAGACTCAATGCAACTTGGTGTTTGTATGGTCTATGAGTCTATGAGTCTATGGTGATGAAGAAACTGGATGAAACGAACATGCCTTGGAATGCAACGTTTCTGGAGGTCTCAGGTCTCATCCACTCGACAACAGAGAGAGTCACACCGCGGCCCAACCGGATCCGCTTGGATCGGATCGGACCGAGCTTCACGGGTGAACCACCGACCGGTCCACGGACAGAACGGGCCCGGGCAGAGGGGGGATCCACGGTTCCGGGCGATGCCTGATCTGACTTGAGTCCTACGAACGGGTGACTGATCTGGTGGCTTTGTGTACCTCCACCAAACCTCGAACCTCTTGAGAGCATGACTCATGAAACCTGGACCCTCAACACCATGGCCCATGGGGCTTGTGCATTTGGAAGAAGCAAAGTTGGTGCAACCTCTTCAAGTTTGTGGCACTAGGTCAGGTTTGCTTGTAAACCAACGTTGGATATGGGCCTGTTCCAGCCTGTTCCATCAGGCATACAAGCCGGTTCCATCCACCTAAACATAGCTCTTGATCTCTTGCATTTCCACCTGATACTCTGATGTCACCACTGCATCTAACACCTGGTGCCTGTCACTGCTCGTTCGCGGCGCCTCACCGACCTGCCGTCGGGTGTTTGAGCGCCAGGACGTCCTCATGCAACCCGAGGCGCAGAGAGTGGTTCAAGGTGCTAATGGCCGTGGCGAAGGCCACGATTAAGAAGCCCAACGCCAAGCCAAAGAGCGCCACCTGGCGGTTCAAAGATCGTTCGTGTTCCAGTTCACAAGACCGGTCACCAGGTTCGATATCAACACGTACCTGGACCTTGAGAGCCCCCAAAAGGTGGGATGTTGGGTAAGTGGTTGGTAATCTTTGTGTTGCTAGGGGGTTGGAGATTGAATACCCCCCCTTGATTGACTTACGTTAGTGATGGTGCTCATCGATAGTGCATGTGACTCCAAGCATGCGTGAAACAAGGAGTCGTTGATTGGCAAAAGTCAGATTGGCACCCATTCTCAGTTGGCACTTCCAATCCCAACCGTGCCAACCCCCATATAATTGAAATCCTTCGTTCGCCAAATTGTCACCAAGTCTTCATCTACCCACGCCATCACCCACGCCACGCATCTCCCCACGTCCCATCCGCGCTGGGCACCTCCGAGAACACCCGGCTGCACCTCAGTGAGCTCAGCTCAGCTCAGCGAGCGAAAGCAACTTCGGCCCTTGACCTGCTGCCTTTGTAATCATTTCAGTATCATGTAGACTCTTGATGAATAACTCCCATGAAAATTGAAAAACCATCCCAATCAAGAGTCTACTCCGGACCTGGCCCTGGCAAAGGATTTCACCCCTCCAACGACGGGCTTTGTCAGCGTGGAGGGCTTTGCCTCGAAATCAGCGAATCCAATCCAAGTCCATCCATGTTCAGCCCGTGTGAACAATCATGTTTTTGTATTGGTTGTTCTGATTTTCTCCCAAACTTCAGAAGACACCCATTTAATTCTCGGGCCAGACGGATTTTGCCCTGGCCAGACGAAGCGACGGGACGTCAGGTTTTCTCGTTGCCAGGGCACACTAGGACGAAAGCAGACAACCTCATGGAGATCACCTCAGGCAGGTGAGGCCCCAGCCAAACTGGGCCGGCCAATAGCAAGGCGCCGAACTGGGGGTTTCCACGAAAAGAGCTTAGTAAGAGATCTACAGTTCCAGTTGGGGATCTGCTCTGTCAGATTGATCGCTATAGCCAACCAAGGTTCTGCGAAGTCCACCAAGAGCGCCCAATAGAGCAGCATGGCTAAGCCAGAGAAGATGTAATATGCGCCCATGTCCTGGTGAAACTCGTGCTCCAGCGAGGGAATCGGCGAGCGGTTCAGGCTCATCAGTGCATCATAAGTCTGAAGCAACATGTCTTGATTCAAGGTCTTTCCTTCTAGACAGGATAAGATCAATTCTCAGGATTAGCACCCATGTCCGGTCGTTCTCGGGATGGTAGCACTAGCTAGGGTGGTTGATGTATTAGAAATGATGTACCTGGCCCCCGAGGGGTGTCTAATAATAGCTCCTTAGAGGTGATTTGGGGTGTCCATCAACCACCCCAAACCGGAGGCCCTGGTAGATGTTGCATGATGGTGCGGCGTCTTCGCACCCCTGGTTCTGCTGTTCTGGTTCCACAGGAATCGAACCAAGCTAGGCGCCACATGGTTCGAGTGACCTGAGCAGATAGCACCACTGCAGTCGGTCTGAGTCCGAAGGACTTGGTGTTCGGCCTCCTACATGACGACCAAATGGCCATCGATCTGACTTCATCACGACCTATCTACCTCAGTGGATCCAGGGGTTGCCCACCCGCTGTTACGTTGCATCACATCTGGTCACATGCAGTGAAGAACGAAGGGTTAACCCTGGTTTTCCGGGCCACGGGGGACCCTTCAGGACCCGCTTCGGGAACGAAGAAAGACGGAGAAAGAAGGCCTCCTACAGGAAAGACAGAGACCCGGAGACCCTGGAGGTTCCGCGTCCTCGGCCGCGGCACAATTCTCGGTGAAGATGTAGGTGCCGGTGGAGTTATTCATCTCCTGGACCACGTAGGGAGAGGCCCCACGTCAGGCTCGACGATGGGAGAGGCTCGACAAAAAGGGAGACGGGTTTGTTTGGACCCACGGATGGAGCACCTGAAATATCTCTGAGCCCTTTGCTTGGTTGTGGATTGGTGATGCATCTCCTTGTTCAAACAAACCAATCTCTCTCTCTCTCTCTCTCTGTTCATTGACTCCAAATTTCATGGTGCGTCGTCGCTGCGTTGTAGAAACAAATAGTCAATTGGGTGATTCTCATGCCTTTCATTGAACTCAAAGAAGCTAATACCAACCCACGGTCCAACCCATCGCGCTCCCAATCTAGGATTAGAACCTCGCATGATTCTATGGAAAACCCCTGCCTTTAGCAAACAAACGATTGCGGTGTACAGCTAGGAGAAGTGATTCTTATGTCCCCAGCAGTGTTTAGGATGTGCTTTGTTCACTGCTTCTTTTGTTCCTACATAATATAATATCTAAGGACCATCTCCTGGAAACAGTATTGATACTAATTACTCCCAAAAAAGAGAAAACTACCTCAACACGTGCCGGAGCACTACCCCCGGCACCACCCCTAAACCAACGCTCCCTTTTTGGCGGCTGTGCTCCAGCCGAGCGACCGTGCCCAGTTCGGCACTATCTTTGATGCACCACAGGATCGGCTCGAGGAAGAACCTCGGCCAGCACCGCGTTTCACCGTGATGGCCAAAACAGGGACGCGACGAACGCGTCTCGGGGAGAGAGAGAGAGAGAGAGAGAAGAAACCGAACGCGTCGAGCTCGGGGTGACGGAAGAAAGAACGGACGGTCTTCTCGCCGGTCTGGACGTGAGGACGGTCTGACGGTCTTCTCGACGGGCCGAAGCCCAGGTCTGTGGTGGTCCAGGTGTGTTCAGAGGGGGATATTTGTTGAGGTGTCGTACAAACGCAAGGAGAACACCGGCAGCGTGATTCTCAAGGCTTCTTGATGGTCTTCTTCGAGTCCTTGTGCCTGCGTCAAGTTCGTACACCTTCGTATACGTTGGCCCAAAAAACGCCGGTCGTCTTCTGAACGGAGACTCGCAAACAGGACGTCTGAATTCGCCAAGGCGCATGATGATGAGCGCACTGACTAAGGTCATATACAACGCCTGCGGAAAAAAAAAGAGAAAAACACGGCACCGAAAGCGGAGGTTGGTTGAGGTCAATGTCACCCGACTGTCGTCCTTCGAAAGGGAAGGACGACGACATAACCCCGTGGCTTTGGGGCCCGGTTTGGTCGCGAAAGCAGAGGAAAGTACTGAGGCTCCGCCAGACGGTCACTCCCTCATTCTTCGGGAAAGGCCGTCTGCGTCGCCCGAAAGAGTCATGGCCGGGCAGGGTCGACGATCGAAGGGTCGACCTGGTGTGGTTCGAACGTCAGGCCTGTTGAACGTCGAAGAGGTATTCGGGGATGGGAAAGATGTAGGAACGATCAATGGCACCCCGCTTGATGTCCACATAGGCCAGCCTCAAGGCGGAGCTCGACTGGGCGACTGGGGGTTAAAGGTGGCAAAGAAAAGATCGTCTACCTAGTAGAGGCATGAACAAAAAATATTAAGGAGAATTTGAAGTACCCAAAAAGCAAGTTGCACAAAGATCCTCAAAAAACATAGCGGAAGAGCTATTGTCTTTTCTGCTTCTTTGGTGTTCCAGGAGCAACCTATATAAGGTACTTGTGTAAAAGGTATGGTCATGAGGAGATAGTAGGTTGAACAGCAAACTCGCACCTTCTGGACCTTCTGGAAGTAACTTGGCGAAGCATGGGTTTCGTGGTTTCTGTGTGTTGAATCGTCCGGGAGAACCTACCACCTACCCCATGAAAACGTGGGAGACAAGGACACGAGCGGGGCCACCCGAGAACCTGCCGGGCCACGCGAGCGGCGCCAAATCTTGAGAGTTAGCGTTTCCTCTTTGCGTCAAATGCATCGAAACCGAGGTCAAAGAGGATTGGTTTTCATCTGCCATGCGCTGATCAGCTTCAGTGAACTTGCGTGAACCTCTCATTCAAAGGAAAGAAGGGCATGTTGTAGACATGCCCGCAGCTACCTATAGCAACTCCGCACCACAACTGTGTCCTGATGCTGAACAAACTCCCTCCCTCAAGAATCACCAAGAAGCTTCACTTGACCTGAGTCGCTTCGATTCTGTCGGTTTGCTGTGGTTTCTCCGAGCCCCACCAGGCTGACAGGTGTCTAGGAATGGGAGAGAACCCAGTTGAACCGTGCCATGAAAGCCAACCACCCAAGAGACCTGGGGGTCCTTGGGGCCTGAAGACCTCGAGTCCTGAAACCAGTGGTTGAAGAGTAGATGGCACTCGCACCCCATAGATGTCTTTAGATGTCCATATAAACCAGAGTTGGGGGAGTGTGCCATCTACATCATCACGGTCTTCAGGTGACCTTGAAAGGCATGGTGTTCACTTCAGTGTGCAACTGTGTAGTCTTTGGACTTCTAGGGATTTGGTAACACGTCCTGGTGCATCCCCATTGTGAACTCTGGAGATGAAGATCAGAAAAAACAGAAAAAACACCGACTCAGAACCTGAAGCCAACAAAACTCGCAGCCCCAGAAGTGGGCGCTTGGTGAAGCCCCAATGAGGTCCAAACGATGGTCTGTAGTCATGGCCAGCACATGAAAGAAGTGAAAGAAACAGGCTCCTGGAGATTATGATTCGCCCAACCTTCTGAAAAAGATACGTACCACCTTGCACTTTGTGAGGGACCAAGACAAAGGTGTCTTTTGTGCGAGCTCTCACACGTTCAACACAACCGTCCTGAAACTCTCAGGCATGCTGCCAGAAGCTCCAGCACTAGTTATTTATTTCTGCATCTGTATAATATACATCAAACATCATCAAACAAATTTAAGATGTTCTTGGCATACCCACATCGTTTCCTTACATCTTGCTGGTCATCTTCTAGATTCTAACGATGACCACTGAAACTCGAGTGCAAGACTTCAAAGCGTTGTTCTTCAGCTATTGACGACTTGTTGTCGACCAGTGGCTGTAGAGGAGTTGGCACATGCTGCCGAAGTATAGAAAGCATCGGCATGCGAAAATCGCCACATTCTCCTGTTCGAGTTCAAACCCAGCAAGTGGGGAAAAGGGACAGCAGGAAAAGCTGGACACCTGTGGCTTAAGGGCCTACCAGTACGTCTCAGTTCGCTCACTGCAGGGCCTGGGGGCTGTGGGTCATGGCACCTCGCCCTGCAACACCATGGCACCTCGCCCTTCAGATCCCGTTCAATCTCTTCATGTTCACGGGTCATGACGCCCCAGGGTTCCGAGGGGCTCGGTGCCACAGGTTCCGCAAACATCCCGCAGTTTCCGCAAACAGTCACGCTCGCCTTTGGGGGGATGGTCTACACCGGGCTTCTCACTGATTGAATCTGGAAAAGCCCGATAGAAGCACATGGGAGGCTCAAAGAAAAGCCCAAGCTGAAGAGATTTGAAGAGACTTGAAGAGATGTGATTGGCTGAGCTAACCCCTTTTTTCAAGCAGACGGTGTGCTTTCTGCCCGCCACAGGCCTTTGGAGCTCCTTCCAGCGCCCTGCGCGTGGGTTTCGGGCCTCGAAGCTCTCGTCGCGCTGTCCCAGTACAGCTTGACCAGCGATGAAGACACAAAGGGTGAAGAGCAAATAGCAACGTCCTGACACCATTGATATGTCCCCCCAATAGGATGTTTGGGGCGTATGGCTTTGGGGTGAAATCAAATGCATTGATCCAGACGAAAGACCTCCAAAAAGTGGAGGAAAGACTTGGAGCCCTAAAAGTGGCTTCGGAACTTTCTCAGAATGGAGTTGAATCAATCAGGGGTATGTCACTCGCATTTGCCAAACAGCGATGGCCCACGTCCTCGAAGGAAGTAGAAGACCGCAAATCGGAACCAGATGAGATCTGCTGCCAAAGCAGCTGCAGGGTGGCTGACCACATGTGGATCCTGGAAAGGAGTGGCTTGCTGTTTGGGGAAATACCAGCAGCAGCAGCAGCGGCGGCGGCAGCAGCAGCAGCATGCAGAAGAAGAAGAAGAAGGAGAAGAGGAAGAGGAAGAGGAAGAGGAAGAGGAAGAGCAAGAGCAAGAGCAAGAGGAAGAAGAAGAAGAAGAAGAAGAAAAATAATAATAATAAATTGTGACTTTTATGTGCATCGGTGTTGATATTGTTTTGCTTTTATATAAGGAGGCTTTAGGTCTAGTATTCTGACGAGGGCGCTTGACAACAGATCTATATATCTTGATCTATCAAACAAATGCATCTAACAGTCTAACATGAGTTCCTATTATTAGTCAGGTAGACGCCCCAGAAGCCCCCTGGCCACACCATCTTGGCAGCCAACCTTCACATCTGGACTTATCTGAACTATAGGATGGGCACCACCGTGGCTTGGTCCTTGGTACCTGCCGTGAAGTACACAGATCATTTTTGGGTGTCATGTTCATTCAATTTACAACTACAACCTGAACTTTTCGACCCTGTTCCAAAGCATGTCTTCTCACCCGAGCTTTTTGGCCCACAAAAACACTTCCGCACAGACGTCCGTGTACCCCACAGAAACCCAATGACAGACGTCGACGGACCACCGATCTTACCAGGCATCACTTGGCGGGCGTGTATCTTGAGACGGCCTAATGCCTCGATTCGACCGAACATCAGGAGGGTATCCTTCCCAACTGAACGGTCCCTTCCGACTGCGAAGGAGTGAATGGATTTCGCTGCCCTTAAAGCACCATTCCTTCTGGTTTTGATATGCACCTTAATCATGAAATCAGCTGAGCTGGACAAAACAATGGCTTGCCTGGCTTGGATTTAAGAAACTGACCCAATCAATCAACAGGGGACTCCCCACCAAATGAGCAACAAAACTGTTGCCCCGTTGATGAAAAACGGCCGTTGATGCCCACGACCCAACCTGGTACTCCACGAGCCAACTGAGCGTTTCACTGAAGTTCCCATCCAAATCCTGTGCAACGAGCCGTGACCGCCGCTCCCACGAGCCGCGAGCGCATCCGCGAACGGCTCGACCCGATTCCGGTCGACCCGTGACCGGATCCAGTTCCGAGTCGGTCCGAGTCGTCCCAGTTGCATTCGATGAGCAGTTCGTCATGTGGGATGAGGAGGGGAAGCAAAGTCATGAGACCCATGGGACCTCTGTTTGAGACTCAAAACCCAGGTGGACAGCCACCAGGTCGGCATGATCATCGGTCGGTCGCCGGCCCAGGCCGGCGCATCGGGAGGATCCACCCATGACGTTGGCATCGGGCGCATCGGATTTCGATGGCACCACTCAGTCTCTGGAACGAAGTCGAATGCCCTACAAAACTCCAAAGAAGAACGGATCGAGATCAATCCAGGCCCTATCCGCAGATCGCAAAAGATCTGCAAACCCATCCTGCCCAAAAACCTGTGGATCCAACCTGCGGATTCGTTCGAAAACAGGTTCGTTCCCGCAGGTCGTCAGAGTCGAAAAATCCCCTCCTTTAAGAGGAAAAAAGGGACAACAAAAAGAACTGAGCTGAAACGACCTAATCAGGATCCGTTTCTCACTTTCGGACAATTCGTGTCTGTTTGATACATCATCGCTCGTCTTGAACGCACGTCTGCATCGTTTGACTCCAACGATCTCCACGGCAGCCCGCGGAGGGCGGTTCGCCGTTCGAGAAACGGCCCGTTCGGCGAACCACGCCTGCACTAAATGCTTCACATAGTAATTCACCCGCCGTTGCCCGTCCACCGTGCTCCGAGAGCGCCAGACCAAGCCATCCAGAAGAGGCTCCAAAAGGCTGGGCGCACCTGGGAGGCGATCGACTGGGGGATGTGTGCGTGTGTGTTTTGTTTTCCGGAAGGGTGAGTTCCAATGGCTTGGGAGGAAGCAGAGTTTGCTCACCAGTCGTCCACGTCATCAGTCATGTGTGATCAAGACACCGAGCTAGACTACCCCGGTTTTGTCTCATCTTCTCACCCAACACATGGACCATCGTGGACCCCTTCACCACGAGGGCTAAAGGCAGGCACCGTATTGAGCGCTTGCTTCAGGACCTGAACATCCAGGAATTCAGGGCAGAAGTCCCTTCCGACCGCCTGGTGGCATCACGAGTCCCTTCCATGTAGGATGTGTACTTTGCCGAGCTACTCATAAACCCCTTTTCTTCACCCCCTGAATGTGTTTCCCAAATCTCCTCGGCTTCCGCGGTGGCTTCCTCCAACCCTCCAATCTTCCGCACGCCGCCGGTCGCCACTCGCCAAGCGGCACAAGCACATCCGGTGGATCAAGTCTGGGTGCCGAGTGAACAACGCATCACAGCCGTAGTAGTACCTGCAGCGGGCAAAACCGACCGAGCTCCCGAGTGGCTCGACTGGCCACAATTCGGACATAGGTGGCCATAGGTGGACCATGTGGCAAAGTATTGCTTCACAAAAGCCCCAAAGAGTTTCATCGATGAGTCAAATAAATGACAGATGCGCACAACATGTTCTGGTCTTCTTGTAAAATCATGTGGGTATCAGGGATTGGATGGGTTTGGACTTGCCGGCATATTGTTTGAAATCTTACAGATTCTCTGCTTCACGATTGCCCACAATGTTGGTACAGTACAAGCGAAAGATTATGTGTAGAGAGAGAGAGAGAGACAGAACCAACATGTAAATTCACTCCAAAATCAGCCTTCCTTGCAACTGTGCCCCCCATGACCTGGGTAACACGCTCTAATAAATACTGTATAGAGAAAACATGTGTTTAAAACATGTCAAAACAAACACCAAGACAGACCCCCCTCCTAAACCACAAGCTACAAAAAGTAAACATCCCAACCCATGTTGCTGCTTTGTGCACTGGCCCCCGACCTGGGTCGCCATCTCAACCCCTCCTTGTCTCGCGAACTCGGCGACATCACTCCGCCCAGCGACACATCCCGATCGGCCCGAATAGTCAGCAGATCCTGACCGGACGGCCATCGCCCAGTCGACGTCGCCGAGGGCGAACGGAACATGGCGGCGAGGTCGTCCGGCGTTCCGTCCACCGTTTCTCGAACAAATCCGTGGTTGGGTGGATGAACCTCTACTTCTCACAAGCTACCAGGAGCTGTTGATGTGTTTTGAGGTGTCCCCCAAAAAAGAACATACAAAAAGGTACCAAAACCAAAAATCCAGCAGTTGGACCAGCAGTCCAGTTTTGGGGTTCTGTTTTGGGATGGGTCCTATCCAATACAAGGCCGTGCACTCCTGTTCGTTGCATGGGAAATAGCCGCTAGCTGCCCATGTGGCTCTTTCTGGGTGGAAGTTATGTGAATCTGTAGCAAGAGGTTGCTCCCTGCAAGGACGTGGTACTTCTTCCCGCAAGGGGCCCCTTTTTTTTTCATTGCCTTTTTCGCAACGACGCAGTCCACGACGCGACGTGTGGGCCTCTGTAAGTTGTAACTTTCAAGATCACACCAAGCACCCCCTAGTAGCGTCCTTGCCATGGATTGATTCCGTTCCCTAAAACCTCGCTGTCTGACTCTCACTGTCTGAACACACAGAACACTCCGAGACAAACATGAAGATGCCACCTGAGGTCTCACAAGTCCCTCTTCCGAAAAATATGACGCATGCAAGCGGTGCTTTTCTTCAAGTGAGTGGGCCCCAGCAAAAATAGAAACAAACCCTTCTTGGTGGAAATGGAAAGAACCTGTTGAGTGATGAAAAAAACCTCTCTGGCGATATCCTTGGAACCTCTTAGGGACGATCTTCCATTCTGACGCAACCAGGGGGGGTTGACCCAAAACCGATTTGGCTCAAGCCTCATATAGACTCGACCCACCTGCACATACCCAAAAGAACAGGTCTGGTGTCCTCGACCTTCATGCCCTGCTGAGCTCCAATGCTTGACACCCCACAACCCAAAGAGCCACCTCAACCATCTCCTGTCCAACCCATCGCCAGAGTCCCACCCTCATCTCGAATTCGCTCACATTCGCGTGCTGGGCTTTAGAAAGCCCTGGGCATACGAAACAAGCACTCCTCGATAATGGCTTTGGCCGAGATCAAGGAGCCGCTGTCGATGGCCCAATACCTTGTGCGGCTGTCGTTGCTGACTCTCTCCGGTCCGACACCAATCTCGGTCCGACACCGACACCGGAGCACCTGGATGTATAAGACCATGCACTGGTGATCGTTGCAGTCCATTTTTGTTATATGTTGCAGTATATAGGTCCTCCTTTGGTGACGTGTCTTGGGATGGCAGAGAACTCCATGTTGCTGCCTGGCTGGAAAAAGAGATCCGAGCTCTAACCACCAGGTTAGTCACGTGAGCAGAAAGCAACTCAGCAGATTCCAGAACCACCCTCCTTGGCCTTGACATTTCTCCTCAAATCCTTGGGTGTCCAGGTAAAAATTGGGTTCGCCCCAGGCTTGAACTGGGGTGCCCCACGATATTTTGATTTTAGTTGGACAACCAGGCAAGTGTTGATCCAACATCCCCATCTCTGCATCTTTTCACAACCACACGACCTAGAATCGATGCTTTCACTCAAGACCTCCTGTCCGTTCGGGCAACTTTTGGACCATCCCTGGTCATTCCCCCCCAGTGAAAACTGGACCAACAAATCTTGCAGCCACTCATCATCAATCTTCCGCGTCCACTTGAGGTTCTGTGCTGAAACCTTATCAAACCCTCCAAAACACACCCTCCACCCATCCCCTCATGTGGCCCCCACTCACAGATGTTTTCCCTCCTCCTGTCACTTCTCTTGCGAGCGACAGCGGTGAGATCGACTGCGTGCCGCAGGACACGTTGAGGAGCTCACTCGCGCGCTGCCCACGAGGGACCACCGCCACCGCCTGGCGGGTCTAAACACACGCTTCTGAGCGACCAGGTCCGACGTTATTCTACAGGGGTTGCTGATGTATGGTGACGATTCCACCGACAGCACCGAAAAGAGGTTGCGATTAGGAGGTGTCCATTCACCACTTCGTAAACGGGGCTCTGAGAGATGCGAAAAATGATGTGTAGAAGACCATGTCACTGCATCTCACGGCTTGTGGCAGTTCAAAGCCTCACATGACCCTGCAGCATGCACTTCGAACAGGGAAAGGCTATGTACGTACATCTAGACATACGGTTGCCGGTATGGCCAAAGGACATTCTCGTGGCCGTAGCCATCCTCTTTCTTCAAACCGAAAGACCAAACTACCCCGACGACTTCGGCCTTCGAGTCCGCCCCCTAAACCCTGTTCGACTTTGTCCTGATCATGGTTCCGACAAGAAAGCCCATCCGCCTTCTTTAGCACCGCCTCGTGATTGGTGTTGATGGCTTTCATGACCACCGTGGAGCCTGGCCACCGCCATTGGCTGTGCAAAAACCATCCGAGGCGCCCGAGGCTGATGATTTCACAGGCTTCACTCTTTGCCGTTCCCAAAGCACAAGACTTGGGCCCGTCTCCATCTGGCCGCGAAGAGTGTTGAGTGTGGGGGCAAGGCCAGCCAATGCAGTCAATCATACACGATATGGACTACGATATGGTAGGATTAGTAGGTGATATTAGGAATGCATTAGGGATATGATATGCAGTAGGGGATATATAGATAATGGTAGGTGCATCTTTCATATTTCCCTCAAAAGCGCCCTATTAGACGCCGCAGTAGGCGCCATCTCGCCCAGTCGTGCGAACACTCGAGCTACCGAACTGACGCATGGACTTATAGCCCCGCGTGTCGCGAATTGTTTGGGATTTTTTTTGTTTTGGTTGTTTGTGCGTTTTGCACAGCGACATGTCAAGTTTCACCCCTCCAAATTCTGCCGCAAACATACAGAAACATCATGAAAAGAAGCCAGTTACGCCTTCCATGATGATCCGCATCAACATCTTGGCGATCAAACTCATGGACCAACCTTGGCGTCCGTCGATTCCAAACCGGACACTGGACCCTGCCAGCGATGCCTCGAAGCAAAATATCTGCTTCCCACGCAACTGAAGGATGCGGAACTGATGGACTTAGGATGACTTAGTGACCCTAGTCATAGGCATACATAGGCTTCTTAGGATGACTTAGGGTATGTTTCACACGAAGCCTTTTCAAGAGCCTCAGACGAAGGAGCTACTACTTGGCAATCTCAGTAGACGGACGCATCGCCGTGGCTCGGCCACGCATGTGGCCACCAATTGAAATCGCGATTGGCTCGCCCCATTAGAGGCCGAAAGCAGCCACCGCCTGACGAGCCTGTGTCAAGGGTATGTAGAGTATGTAAACCAATCTACACTCCCTGAATCTAACAATGGATCTACACTCCCTGATCTACAAATAACGTATTTTCTACCAGCACCCTCCAACAGGTCTCTTCTGGTAACTTTTGGAGACTTAAAAGTGTCAGGTGGTGACCTGTAGAGTCTGGTGCTGGTACAATTTCTGAATGCTTCCAGATTTGGATCCCAATAGCAGCGATCCGCCTCCCATCCATCCAGGTCTGCCTCCCGCGCACGTCCAAGGTGCGGTAAGACTGGACCAAGAGTTCATGCTTCTCTGCGGACAAACTCACCTCCTGGATAGCCTCAGGCAGGGAGCATGTGGGAGCATGAGACTCTGGTTGTTTCAAGACCGCAGCTTTTCCAATATTTCGTCGATCGAATGGGAATCTCGCCGATCGCAAGTTACATCTTGAATCTTGATGTTGCCATACAACCGCCCGCCGGCAGATCGCAATCAGGGAAGGTTGGAGGATACGCTTTGTTCGTCCTTTTCTCACATTCGGGTGGAACACCCAGCATTCAGAGCGTTCAGAGATCGAACAGAATCCCTGTCAGCCGCAGGCACCGCAGGCACCGCAGGCACCGGGGAGTGAAAGCCAATGAGTCAGTTGAACCCCACCAAACTCAACCCACTCCAGTACCTTAGAATACCTCACGACACGACCTGTCTGGAACTGGAATAGATGCCGCCCCTGGTCGATGCCGACAAACTCACCACCCCAGCGGGCCGTTTCTCGGCAAATCATGGCAGTCCCATGAATTCTCTGGATTCGAGTACCTGGCTCCTCCTCCCGCATACCCCGCCGCTCAGCCGCTCAACCGGTCCCAACCGTCTCGTCTCGTGTCCCAAACGCCGACGTGCCGAAGCGGTGTCCGGCGTCCCGCGAACGCGCCGCCTCCACGTGGGCGGTGACGAAGGGCGTCAACAAGTCCGTCGAGATCCCGTAACCCACGTGGCGTAACCCCAAGGCGGAGATCTCATCAACCATGGCCTGGGCCGTCACCAGAAGGGCCGCCAGGGTCACGAAGACTGTGGATGAACGGTGCGGACACCGACCGTGCCAAAGGAGGAGGATCCTTGCATATCCGGATCATGGGTGCAGCAAAAGGAGCATGCGGTGTTCATTTGAGATGGAGAATTCGTCATTCCAAAAAGGGCAGGTGGTTTGAGGTGTCCGGCTGGTCTCCTTGATCTTTGAGGTCTTAACTTCAATCAACATGCAAAACAGCAAACACGGCCTTTGGAGGAATCAGGCAACATGCCATGCGTTACCTATATGACACACAAACCTACACAACTTGTCAACTTGTGGCTTCAAATCACATTTCCAAACCTGAATAAATCAATAGATGGTGAAAACATAGCTATAAGTTGCAGGTTTACCGCGCAACTCAAGCCATGTAGACCAACAATTTACCCACCGGTGACCCCTTGAAAAGGCTGAATCTACAGCTCTTGCCCAAAAAAGGCTGAATCTACTGCTCTTGCCCAAGCAAGACTGCTGCTGGCTACGCCCAATTTCAGGTGCCCCCACAACAACAGTGCTTCAGTCCTCAAACCTGTCCGACCCCGCCGGGTACCCGGTACCCGCCGGGTACGCCTGGTCGCTTCGGTCCAAGGGGCGATGGGATCGGCGTACAACTCCACGTTCATCGCCTCGGCTCGTCGGGTCGAATCCGGCGGACCCTCCCTGGTGGCCAGGGTGATTTCAAAAACGTTTCGATGTTTGTGTCTTTTTGGGATGTGTGTTGCCTTTTAAGGTAGACACCCTGCTCCAAATCACATGGATTCAAAGGTTATCTCTGAAGCTTTCGAGATACCCTCAAAACAGCATGCCTATTACTATCTACTACATATGATCCTGTGCGTTTGTCTTCGGTTCCTGTTATGGTTCTGAAGTGACATCCACCAAAGCGAAGGACTTAAGAAATTGTAAGAGTTTGAAAGAAGACACCCAGGTATCAAAACAACAGCTTCCAGAGCAAAAGCTGTCTGGACCAAACATGCTTTGCAGAAAAGAATCACAAAGACAGTGATAATCCCATCTCGCAGAAAACGATCTAACTCATGCAGGGTTTCACAGTGTGGTTATAGCTCAAAAGACTGTCACCTCCCCCATCATTGCGCCCAAACCTAAATCTCCGAAAAAAAACAAAAAAAAATATATATATATATATAGTAACTATAGATATTATATATACCCTAGTGCTCCAGAGCATCTCTGAGAAGGTATCCGGAAATTCATCTTCTGAGGATGGGCTCGAACTGAAAGTTGCCTGAGGTTGTGTCTGGCCCCCGGGCGCGTGCTCAGCAACTTCTGGCTCACATGCCCTTTTTTCACAAGCCTCAAGGTCTGGTATCCTATATATAAGCTTAGCCACCAAACGCCAACAGTCTCATGTGGACCACATGGACTTACAAACGTACATGTTCTATCCACCAGACCTTCGAATCGATGAGCCATGGGCCTTCCATGGAAGGGATGCGGCACTACGTGGTGCGCCCTGGAGTGTTCACCGACGTTCATGGGAGTTCTGAAATCATGGCCTCTGTAGCATGAGATACATGGATGGTTCAGGGGGTGAGATGGTTGTAGCATAAGATATTAGTACATGGATGGTTCAGGGGGTGAGATGGTTGGACCTTTGACGTTGTCGTCCGCCCGTAGCTGCCGCGACTTGCTCACGAGCTCACTCCTGGCGCCCGTGCGAGTGCGAACGCAATGGCGTTGATCGCTACCCCTCTCGTGGCATGGCTGTGGATCGCCCCCTCAAGTTCCGACTCAGCGTTACTCGGGGTGAATTATGTTAACGTTCATTGTTCACAGTACATGCATTGATTGGAGACATTGGAGGTTATGGATACGATATCGATGAACAATGATCGATTAAGGCTTGTGGCTTGGCCATCTACAATGGCATCAAGAACTACTTCGAGGAGAACCAGCCCCAAGTCTTGAGTAGAGAAGAATCTTGGACGCATATGCAGTGCAAACGTGTACATGATTGATTTGAATCAGGTGCAATTAGATCTAGAGATTTTCTCTAGCTACTTTGGTGGCCTAAGGAGAAGTGGATCATCGAGTGGCACCGAGAGGATGGTGAAAGCCATGTGTCTGGGTTGAATTGGGCAAGTGTCCAGACCCAACCTCACACAACGTTCCGCACGGGATCCCGCCCCTGAAGGACTTTGAGGTTTCTTGGCTCTGAATCGATATCGATCGTTTCGATGGTGAAATCTGCGCGTGCATGATCTGCTGGAGCATTGGGGTTTGTTGCATATACCTAGGCCGCCTTTGTGTACACCACTGCGGCACACAACTTGCATGTGGAGCTCCACCAAGTCCGAGGGGGCAAGAGGAGGATGAGAGATCTTTGGCCTAATTCATCCCTCTTCTAAAGACACGTTAACCGTTAACGAAACCGATCTAGAAGCATGGTCTTCGCTATATATCTCCGGGTGTTTGATTTGGTGCGTACCAGTGTTCACATCACTTTGAGGCATGACTTCGTGGACATGATCAGGTGGGTCCATAAAAAAACAAAACACACCATCTGCTCAGGGTACCCTTTCACAGGGAGGCCACTCGACTTCGCGCAGCGCTCCAGCACCTTCACCGCCTGACGGCAAAGACGAGTGTGTCGAGGAGCTCCGGTCTGATCTGAAGTACTAGTTTCCGTCGTTGCTCTGCGCAGGAACCCTATGGTGAAGGTGCTCAAGAAGCTCTATGTCCACTTCCGAAGCAAGGGTTCTGTAATTGTCTCAGCTATATGTGGACTCCAAAATCACGCATATACGTATACAGTTTAAACTGAATTTGTGAGGACGTGGGTGATCTTGGCCATGATGCTTTGGAGGACGGATTGATCGTCTGACATGGCCTGTTACTGAACCTTGTTTTGCAGGATATCGAAAATGATCAGGGTGAGGAGCTCGTGATAGAGAACATGGATGATGAGCCAATCATCATCAGCACCCAGGACTGGGTCATCATTGTTGCCTATATAGCCCATGACCAAACATGAGCCTTATCATCATCGATGGCAGGATCTTCCTTCTCCTGGAGGGGGCATGGCCATGAAGGCCATTCGTGATTGCACTGGGCTCAACATGTGTGAGTTGGTGTACTGTGCAGGTGGAAGATGCGGAGGTCCTGTCCACCCGTTCAACCCTAGCTAGCTACTCAACCCTCATGGTTGCTCGAATTTGGGAATCACCTGTCAGGCTATCGAGGACACCAAGGACAAGCCTGAAGTGGTCACTGAGGGGGCTCAGGTGCCTAACACGTAGCCGACATTGATCAGCATGCATGCAATATCGGGCGCATTTGTATTTATTTGGGACTTCACCTTTCAGGCCACGGAGGACATCGAGAGCAAGCCTGAAGTGGTCACTAAGAAAAGCTCAGGTGCCTAATTGACAAGCATGTTTTTAAATAGCGCGCATAAATGCATATTTAATATTAAGCCTGCGGGTGTAAAACCGAACGTGTGACTACTGCGATTTTTGAAGTAGATGCTACGTGAAAGGTGGGGGGGTTGGGGTGGGGTGGGATGGGGCATATTGACGTTCGTTTGCACTTCACGAAAAGTAATCTTCGGTTTCATAGCATTGTCATCGGTTTCATAACATTGTCATCGTTTTCATAACATTGTCATCGGTTTGGTTGTGATGGAATGAGGCTGTGGATGTGATGCTGAGAACATTGTCATCGATTTCACAATAAGTAATCTTCGGTTTCATAGCATTGTCATCGGTTTCACAACATTGTCATCGTTGTCATAACATTGTCATCGGTTTGCCAACATTGTCATCGGTTTCATAACATTGTCATCGATTAGTCGTGTGATTAAACTGGGGTGGGGGGCTTGTGATGGAATGAGGATGTGGATGCCATGCTGAGAACATTGTCATCGATTTCACAGTAAGTAATCTGCGGCTTCATAGCATTGTCATCGGTTTCATATGTCATAACATTGTCATCGTTTTCATAACATTGGCATCGGTTTGCCAACATTGTCAACGGTTTCATAACATTGTCATCGATTAGTCGTGTGATTAAAATGGGGTGGGGGGGGCGGGTTGTGATGGGTGAGGATGTGGATGTCATGCTGAGAACATTGTCATCGATTTCACGACAAGTAATCTTGAGTTTCATAGCATTGTCATCAGTTTCACAACATTATGGTCGGTTGCATAACATTGTCATCGTTTTCATAACATTGTGGATGGCAGCGGCGTTGGGAAACACCACGTGTACTAACTTGTGCAAAAAAACTGCGCAAGTCTACTTGAGACAGGACGCATGACAGTTGAGGACAGCCCGGGACAAAAACGGCGACGGATTTTGCGCTGGCGCTTGGGTTTCGGCAGATTCGGCTTTAAAAATGAAAGGATCCGGGGCCACCAAGAAACATCACCGAACAAGCAAAAAGTACTGAGAGGGTTTGCACTTAGAATCAAAATTTGCAAGACTACACGTGCGATTCCACACCCGGCGGGATGTTTAAGTTGGGGCTCACCTTTCAGGCCGCGGAGGAGATCGAGAGCAAGCCACCAGTGGCCATTGAGATGGCTCAGGTGCCTGAGGTGTATTGCACTGATTGATCGGCACTTTTTTTTTGGTGCTCTAAGAGGGGACGCACCTTTCAGGCTGCGGAGGACATCGAGAGAAAGCCTGAAGTGGCCATTGAGATGGCTCAGGTGCCCAGTGCATGCACATGGATCACGCAGGTCGATCTGCAGCATGAAACGTGATTGGTCTTCTTTCAGGCCGTGGAGGACACCGAGAGCAAGCCTGTAGTGGGCATCGAGATGGCTCAGGTGCCTAATTGTAGACGCAGATGTTGGGACACACCTTTCAGGCCGTGGAGGACATCAAGAGCAAGCCCCCAGTGGCCATTGAGATGGCCCAGGTGCCAAACGACTGTATATGTACATGCGCATGCACAAGTTGGGACTCACCTTGCAGGCTCTGGAACTCATCGAGGACAGCCAAATGCCTTTCGAGGATTAGAGCTGCCAACGTGTTCCTTTGTTTGCCGGCTCACCTTTCAGGCTGTGGAGAGGGATGTGGTCCTGGTGGAGGAGAGCCAGCACATTGATCCAGCTCAGGCACCAACACGTGGCCAATCTCGATGGCTTGTTCCGCGTAGTTTTTTGTTTTCGACAGTTCTTGGTGCACTGGCTGAACCTCCTTCAATATTTGGAGGTTGTGGGGACCCAGGCTGTGGAGGAGTGCCAGGCCTGTGCCGGAGACGTTGCGCGTCAAGCTTTGTGTTTTTGATGCGCTGCATGTGTGAGGGTGGCCCCACAATGGTTAGCCATCCTGATCTAGCTGAGGCCATATAGCTAACTGTTCAACATGTGGGCCCCTCATGCGCACATCTTTGCTGGCCAGACTTTGCCTATAAAGGTCGAAATTCCTGGCCTGGCTTCGTCATCGGTGGAGGACGTGGCGGCTTTGAAGGATTCGTTGTGCTTGACAGCACACTCCCCCTGACCCACTGCCCCCGCCGCACACCCACAGCTTGCCTCCTGAGGAATGAACTTCCCCGGTGGCACTCCATGGGCGAAGCCAATGGTCCCTACCTCTACCTCTCTCCAAGCTGCAGGCAGAGCGAATGGCCCGTTGCATGAAGGGGATTGGGTGGAAGAAAAACCAACAACATTTGTTGGCATGTCTTTGGACCTGTGAGGTTCAATACGTACCAGGACTTTTGGTGATTATAACACTTTAAACTGCTAGCTGCGCTAGCAGGGATCTGTACTCATGTGGTGTCGAGCTGGCCGAAATGGCCGTCAAGGCCAAAGTTTCACGTGCCTAAGCACAATTGGCGGTACTGGTATAGGATACCCTGAAGGTGGATATGAACCGGTTATTCTTTCCTCAAAACAGCAACCTCTCAGCCTTGGCAAGAGATCTGTCAGGCTCAGATCGATGACCGTGCTTTGGTGCAAACAGTTGCCCTAGGCCTCCAAGTGCCTCCTCAACTCGCTAGCGTATATTTTTACCCTTCAAACACCCCAAAAGATGTTGATCGATCTAGAGGGCACTTGGAGCCCTATGGTCTAGAATTGTTTTGTGGGTATGTAATGTGGTAGCACTGTGTTGATCGACTATGACCCACAAAGTTCGGACCAAACTGTTCATCGGACCAGTGCTGTTGATCAGCTGAGTCATCAACCACCGGTTCGCCGCTGGGTGGCACGTGGAGGACTTCGTCGGCCGGTTGGTGACGTCTCTTTGCACTACTCAATCTAAAGGTGTCGAACGGGGTGGTCTGCAAGCCTGGTACACGGGGCTTCTTGGCTTGTGATAGGTACTACTACTACCACTAACTACTATACTACGTACTACTACAACTCTACTACGACGATGGCCCAGACGGCGACGACGACTACTACTACCCCCATTCGCTAGGGCTTCAAGTACCTCCTCAGAAGGTATTAAAATGACCCTCCAAACTTCAAACCCACCTCAATCACCTTCTTAAGGTACATGGAGCCCTAGAACTACTACGCTATTGTTTTCATCACCTTGGGGGCTGAAGTGCCTTCTCTTTTATATATATATATATATATATAGACCCTTTAAGCCCATCCCAGACTCGACACTAAACATCCATGAACATAAATTTGTAGTCAGCTGTGCTGACACATCTCAGGTTGTGTGCTGCTGGGAGCTTGCAGACCTTCAATGAGACCTCCCATGCCAACTGAGCTGCCGCGCTTGGTGGCGAGCTCGTCGTTGGCATGAGCACGTGGTGAGCAAGTGAAAACGGCGGGCTGCTGGAGGGTGGCAGGAACAAGAATTGGTGGCACAACATCCCTTGGTGAGGGAACACCGCATTCGAGATGGCAACCATAGATGATTTTGGGGAAAGATTGTGGTTCAAAACCCCTTGGTGAGGGAACATGTCCGGAAGATTAGTCAAAAAAATTTTACCATTGATGTGTTTTTGGGAAAACCATGTACGCGTTAAATTCCTACTTTTGCTGAGGTTGGGTCCGGAGCCAAAACCTGCTCAGACACGCCTCAGACCCCAAACACCTTCTAAGAAGGTATCCGGGAGCCCTTGGGATAGTAAAAAGAAACACAAACACATATTATATATATATATATATACATATAGCCGCTGGGTTCAAAGACCCTGACGCTGGGGCCTGCGGTGGTCCAGGGCCGATTGGGTGCGCGATCACCGGTCGGTGTCAATAAGGGGAAGCCCGTGCTTCCTTCCCCACGGCACTTTGACCTGGTGTGTCTGCGCCCCGCCTGTCGTGTTTTTGCCATGGATGTTGACACTGTGTTAGGTCTGGCTGACCAGGTTTTGGCTGGATCAACGAGGACACGCTTCAGATCCATGCTGCTGGATCTCTCGGGAACAACCTTCCCTTTGATGATCCTTGGCCGTGCCTTCATTGCTGGAGAAACGATTAGCAGATGCGGTGACCGGGTTGAGCTGAAACCGATGGCTTTCTCCCCTGGCAGAGGTTTTCACTTTTCGGATGAGGTTCCGGAGTTGGTTCACATCAACATGCCTGAGCTGGATACTAGATCCATTTCTGTGTGCCCTGGAGCCCAGATCATTTGCAGTGGACATGTGGTGCCATCATCAAAGCTGCATGTGTTCGATTTTGCCAAATCGGCCTCCATCCACTTCCGCCCTGAGCTTGACTGCACCTTCGGGTGGGATTGCACGCACCTTTTTTGCGGTGCGTTTTGTGGCTGGAATCAGGCCGCTGAATGGCTCCCGAATGCCGGCTTTGGATTTGCAGTAGGCCGACAGGTCTTTGTAGACATTGATGAAACTGTCCTGCAACTGTGTAGCACCAAGCACAAGATGGAGATGCTTCGATGCCCCCTCAAACCGAGTCAGCCGTGGAATCCAGCGAGCAAGATTGCACTCCTGGGCGATGTGGGTGACCCCACCATCCCATTCGCCCATAGATGCCAGGTGAACCTGATGTGCACGCTCTCGCCCCCATGTCAATCATGGTCGAAAGGAGGCAAGTCAGGAGGCCTCTTGGACGAGAACGGCTGGTCCTTTGTGAAAGGCCTTGAGCAAACCTTCGCCTTACAGCCGATTGTGGTTTGTGCAGCAGCCGATTGTGGTTTGTGCAGAATGTGTGGACGAATTGACTTCCCACACCCATTTTAAACTTGTACAGAGCCTAGCAGCCATGTTCGGGTTTAGATTGCTGTGGTCACAGATCGTTCCATATCATGAGCTTGCTAACCATTTTCGCTCCAGGTGGTTAGGTGTATGGGTCAGAGGCGACACCTCCGCACAGCCGCTTGGATTTGACTTGCCTTGTTCTATTGCACCCAGGGTCCCATGGAATGATGACCGATATCAATTCCAACTTCCGAAAGTGTGGCAAGATCAGATCCGCCTGAGCCAGTCAGAAGCTGCCATCTACAATGATCCACACATGCTTCCTCCGGCAAAACGTGCCAAACTCGAAACCTCAGATCAACTGGATGCAGTTCTACGAGGCCGTGTTGCGAATCCGAACGAACCGTTACCTACACTCTGCGCCTCGTACTCAGTCCAACATACCCTTGCTCCCGCTCATTTGCAGAGCAAGGGTATCTTCGCAGTTCTCAAGCATCAAGAAGGATCCTACTGCTTCCTTGACCCTGCACATTTCTGTAGTCTCTTTGGAGCCGTCTATGAGCTACTTTTGCCAAGCAAGCTATCGCTAGCCTTCAAGATTGTTGGCAACGCCATTACGGTTCCACATAGTATCTTGTGCATGTGTGTCGGGTTGTATGCCATCCTCCCAGAAGCAATTGACCCAGTGTGCGTCATGCGAGAAGCTTGGGAGCATCGATTGACTGCCAGGACAGCCGTCCTTTTTGAGCAAGGCCCTTTCGTTCGACTTGTGCCTATTGCCTCTGTTCGTCAGCTCCTGACAACTAAGGTCATCCTACCTGGACAAGGCGAATGGCGTATCCTCCTTATGACCGAAAGTGGCATCATGTGTGAAGCCCGTGCAGCCTCCATCGCCTCCCTTGTCAAGGTTCTTGAGATTGAGCTTGGGATTCATCCGGGTATTCTTCACCAATGTTCGCTGCATGCAGGGGGTCGTGTGTGCCCTCCCTCCTTGAGCATCCGAGAACTTGCTACCATTGCCGAGAAGTGGAAGCTGCAGATTGGGACCTTGTGCATTGCTGAGTGTTGCTTGGCCTTGCAGCCTATTCATCCGTCGCCAGCTCCTGCCGTGATCCATGACACATCCTCTGCAACGGCACCCATTCTCAACAGCGTTGTTTCTGCCACTCCGGTGACAATTCCGGGTACAATTGAAAGTTTTGGTCGACAGGAGGTCTTTGTCAACATGCTCGAGGTCTTCAAACCCATTGCTTTTGTCAAAGGCAAAGCTGGCTTCAAGGTCTACATTGTGCATCACGCATTGCCTGGAGCTCTGCAACTCAGGTGTGATCAAGCTAACTATGATGCTCTTCTCGCTGGCCTGCGACGCCTCATCACAACCAATGAACGACTGGTCTCTACGCTGGCCTTTGATTATGAGGAAGAAGTCAGTGCTCCCTTCCGAGTCATTCACATCTTCGATGTCCCCAACATGGATGTTGTGACTGCAACTGTCTGTATCCCTACTGAGGAACATCTTGTGCATGTTGAAGTTGTCGCCACTGACGGGATGCTTCCAAATTTCTCATACAAGGACGCCCTGCATGAGGTCGCTCAGATCAACGGAGTGCTAAGTGAGCAACACATTGGCCCGCTGCAGCATGGCTCCCTCCTCAGCCTCCGACGATGTGATGAGATTCGAGCAGGTGGACATCACCTTGCTTCTGGTGCGACTCCTACTCTTCGGGCAGGAGCCGATTTCCAAGCCAGAGCAGAATACATGTGCATTACCCATGGATGGATTGCTGCAGATGAACTATGGAGCATTACCCAAAACATCATGTTCATGCAGGACACGTGCAAATTTACAGCACCGGTGTATTGGAACCAGCAGGATTCTGACTTCACACTGTCGCCCTTTGGGGAACTCTTCCTCTTCAACAACACGACCAATGTGATTTGTGTCCTGATTGATGACCACTGGGCCGCAATTGAGATCTGCAGGTCGGCTGACTCAGCGCACTTGACCTTCGTGCAAATGCCGCAGCACCTCCAAAATGCTGCCACCTGTGTTGTAGCGAGGCTCTTGGACATTGCCCCACACAGGCTGACTACATCCAGTGAGCATGATGCGCACTTGCCGCATCTCTGTGGTTGGAGATTAGTACAAAGGTGGGTCCAAAGGTTTGATCTCGAGAACGACTTTCAACCTGAGACGTTTGCTGGAGTCGCAGATCGCTTCCATGATATCATCACAATGACAATGGAATGTGCACTGGAAGATTGGAGAACATACAATGCTCCGCAACCATTGATTCGCCTGGCTGCCCTTCTGCGCAAGAAGTTCCTGATCACTAAGCATCCAACGCTTGAAAAAAGCGTAGCGCGATTGTTTTTATCGATCCCGCTTGCTTTTAACAGCAAACTCTCGTATCTTACTTGCCAAATATGATCTTTTGGTAGGGGCTCGGCTTTTGCATGCCAAATCTTGTATTTTGCCAAGCGCTTGGTCTTTGCATGCAAGCGCTCGCTTTTTGCAAGCGATCACTTTTTGCAAGCGCTCGCTTTTGCAAGCGCTCACTTTTTGCAAGCGCTCAGTTTTTGCAAGCGCTCGCTTTTTGTAAGTGCTCATATTTTGCAAGCGCTCACTTTTTGCAAGCGCTCGCTTTTTGTAAGTGCTCTCCTTCTCACGCACGGGCTCAAGGAAAAGGTACACCACTTAGATAAACTAAGTGGTGTGTGTGTGTGTGATTACACGGTGTGTGTTTTAGAATCTCTCTCTAATATATATATATATATATATAAAACCATTGGTGTATACACACACACCAGAAGAGGAACACTTGTTTCAGACGTTGTCAGAGTGAGAACAAACGAGAACAGGATGCTTCATGTGCAGTTTGTGTGCTTTGGCCTTTTGTGTGTTTTCACTGTGCATTAAGGACCTTAAGTTGTCCATGAAGTTAAGATGTTTTTTGCGGTCGGCTACTCTAGAGCGCTTGACTGAGAAAGCAAATGGAAGCACAGCAGTTCACGTGCCAAGGCAATATCCAGCGAAGCATGCTAGGCAGCAAACAACAACATAGAAAGGAACAAATAATCAATAAAGTTATCCAGGCGGCCACAAACAAACATCGCAAAAAGCAAGTTGATACCTTTCGAACACTGGCAAGCACAACCTGGCACAGAACCCTTGTCGTGCAAACCCCCTAAACTAGTTCATTAAGGACCCGTTGCGGTACTGAGCTTTTGCTTTGAGCCGCGCTCTCATGGATCAGAATTGGACATTTCTTTTTTAGTGTGCGCCTTCCTTTGCGCGATGGCGGCTAGAAACAATAGGGATCATGTGATTCGGAATCTGCTCACTTGCTTTGAAACTGCAGCCAGAAAAGTTGGGGTAGACCAGCTCTTCAAGTTTGGGGCATATGATGAACTGCGGAGAGAGCAGGCAGTGAGGCTTAGCGCTTTGACTGTCTCCCCGCTGAATGAGCTTTGGACTGAAATTGGTAAATTCATGGCCTCTTCAGATGTGACCGGAATCAAGCCAACAGAGTGGCGATCGGCCGTGCTGCTTTTCATTGGGAAAAAACCCAATGCAAAGAGAGACCAGAAGCACACTGATCAGGAGTACGCCAGGTATGTTGCGAAGCAGCTTGTGGTCATACTGTGCCATCTCAGACGAATTGTTACCAACGAGGTGAAGTTCAAGAACTCTTTGAATGTGGCCTCTCCAGATTGCCGCAAAGCTGGAAAGGCACTTCGTCAGCTGTTCCAGCAAGTTTGGAGCGATGGTGCTACACCTGCCAGCGGTCAAAAGAACAAGAAAAGCAAAAGTGCGAAAGGGAAAACAAAGGGGAAAAAAAAGGACAGCAGCAGGAAAAGGAAGGCTTCAAGCCTTGGCGGCTTCAGTGGTGACGAGATGGATTCTTGGCCAGATGTTGGCAACTTGGTAGTACCTGACCTGGGCATCACTTCTTGTTCAGGACCTCACACTTCAAAAGAAGGGGCTGAGGAGGAAACCTTGACTGAGGACCCAGAGGTTGGCTTGGACATGGAAAACCTGGAGATTGACGAGTCCAAGGGCAAGAATCTGCGCGTAAAGCCCGCTGCTAGCAAACAAACTGTTTTGAAGAGACCTTCTGTTCTGCCTGACAGCGTGCTTGCAAAAGCTAGCAAAGATGCAGAAAAACTTGCTGGCCGAGCTGTCTCTGCCAAGAAAGGTGGCCAAAAGGAAGAAACACTGATGAAAGAAAGCAAAACCTGCAGCTTCTGATCGAGCAGTGGCTCCAAAGCATCCAAAGCTGGGAAAGCTTTCCGTTACCAAAGCTCAAGGGCAGTCCTACATCCAGTTCAAGGACAAAGATGGATCCAAAAAACTTTTAGTTTCAGTCACGGCCAGTGCAGCTGACAAAGCTGGACTGAACCACCATGAAATGATTGATGCTATTTGCGCAGCTTGTGTCACCAACGCATTGGGCAAACCCAATGCTCTGAACTTTCGTGATTCGTTTTTGCGAGATGGCCAGCCTCCTTTCTGATAGCATACTGGCCTTCGCTCCAAGCTGAGGAGTGTGAAAATGCAACAAGAGTTTTCTGCCAGATGTCTTTTTGGAATTCAGACAGTTAACGCATGACACATTCAGTCAGAATTGGAATGGTTCAAGTTTTCTCGCAAACGTTCAAACAGTCTTTGTAGACACATTGAACCAGTTGTTTGGACATATTCGGAAAGCCTTTGAAGAGACATTCAGAAAGCCAGTAATTATTCTTTTTTCAGCTCAGATGTCAAACACCTAAAGACCTAAATTCAATTGTGCAGTAAACCATTTTTGCACGCAATTGTGTCAGAGTCAGAAGTACTTGTCTCTGGTGATTCTCACACGTGTCTGCAGCCATTTTCCGTTTTTGGTGCCACCCTGCCTTCTTAACCTGCTTTCTTGATGGTCCTCTTCAACCAGAAGAAGTACCAGAGTGCTCCCAAGGTCATTAAAGACCTGTTTGAGAAGCGGCTCAAAACCTTTGTCAAGAAGATGGGGAACAAGAACACAACCCGACGCTTGGATTCACTCGAGATCTTTGCAGGTCAGCAGGAGCTGACAAAGGCAGTGAATGCTGAGAATATGAAGGGAGAGGGATGCGACATTTTGTCCAAACCAAAGCTCCACAACATTGAGACCCAGCAGGGCTTGGAGTACCTAGCTGCGAAGGTTGTACAACTTCGCGAAGGAGGAGTACTGTGGGGTGGCCCTCCATGCAAAACGTGGATTTGGATCTCCAGGAATGGCACTGGCAGAACTGCCAAGTCTCCTGCTGGTCGACCAACCGTTCCAAGAGTCGCCCAAGCAAATCTACAGGTTGAAAACTTCTGCCTGCTAGCAGCCCTTGCGCATCTTCGTGGCTGCGACTACGTGGTTGAGAACCCTTCCTCCACACTCATCCATCAGTTCAAGCCCTTGAAGAGTTTGATGCAGTGGACCCAGTCGCACTCAGTGAGGACCTACATGGGTGCATTTGGCTCAGAGCACTGCAAACCACTGATGCTTTGGTCAAGCTGGAAGGGAATTCAGGCAATGAGACGCCGGAAGCCAAAGGGGTTGAAGCCTCTGGCCACTCGGAAGGGCAAATCCATTACTGGCATTCGTGGGGACTTGACTTTGTCTGCTGCCTACACCAAAGGCTTTGGGAAAGCCTTTGCGAAGTCTCTGAAACTGAAGAAGCAGGGGAAAGAAGTCCACATCCCTGAGAACACCAAGCCAGTGAAGCCAAGACCATCGAGGCCTGTCCAGAAGACCATCCAGAAGGCCAAGCGAAGCTCCAGCCCTGTCCTCTTCCGTGCTCGAACACTGAAGCGGGCACAGTCTTGGCGAGTGTCCAACAAGGACAATTTGCTGCATTTGACTCGCAAGAAGTCTAGCTCATTCTTTTAGGTCTCTCGCTTTGTGATGGCTGCAAGGTTTGTTGATGGCACACCAAGTGTTGTTGAGTAGACGCACTGATTTGTTGGGTAGATGTTGGGTGATCAAGGGGTTGGGTACCAGGGATACCTCACAGCGCAGGTTTGTGTTTATATTTCCTGGGATACCTCAGAGATATTTGGAATACATCACATACTTATGGGACACGCTTCTTGATCCACAAATTGGGCAGAAGAATCATCGAGGCTATAATTTTGGAACAAACCTCAACTCCACATGCCTTGGAAACATTTGAGGGAAGCACCCAATCCTCTAAGGGTACTTTTGGGGGATTACTTATGGGTACTGACCAGCTATCAGCGAGGCAATTCATTGAGCTTATTCCCAACAAAGGGCTGCGTGGGCTCTCTTGAACCTCACAAGGGTTCACACTGTCATTCCAAGATGTTTTTCTGGGATTGAGAGCACTGCAGACCAGTGTTGGTAGCGACATCACCATTTCAGATTTGGGTCGACAGGCAGACAAAAAAAAGAGGATTTGCTACCAGCGGCTCAGAAATTGCATCTTACAAATGCAAAACATTTACAAACATATGTCTTACAGCTGTCTTACAAGTGTAAAAACAACAACTGTAAGACAGTTATAACACAAATATTTGTAAATTTTTTACAGTTGTAAGATGAGACTTTTGATCACCAATTTTTTTCTTGGCGCAGTCAAGCTGGTACCTCACCCATTTGCGAGCGTTCGTGTGCCAGCTTTCATTTCGTCAAGTCTTTGCCAGTGATCTTTGCGGCAGTTTCACTCAGCAAATTTGCATTGTTGGCGCAGGCATTGCTGTTCAATCGATCGTTCTTGCGCACCTGCCCCCATTTGTTGCAATTTGGTGATGGGGAAGAAGGCTATGAAGTCTTCCAAGCCAAAGGCCATGAAGGTTCAGCCAAAGGCTATGAAGACTACAAAGGCCATGAAGGCCATGAAATCAACCAAGTCAGCCAAGGCAGACCAAAAGGAGCTGGACAACAAGATTGAATCGTTCCTGAAGGAAGCTGCAGCTGTGCAGGCATCCTCCTCAGGAGATGTTGATTTGCTGAAGCTCCCATGGAAGAAGTACTTCACCCCCAACCAAATGTCTGCACTTTGGAACCGCTTGCACAACAAGATCCAGACTACAGGTTCAGTGGAGGCCAAGAATGCCTGGGGCCAGATCAACACTCTCTCTGCTCGCGAAGGGAAAGGTTTGAAGAAACGCAGCGTTTTGTGGCTCTCCTTGAAGTACCCGGACGATTGGGCAAATCGTACTGTGCACTATGTGCAGACAGTTGTGAAGTCTGAGACCAATACAGTTCAAGAGACTCCAAAGACACGTGGTGAACTGAACCAAATTCATGGGGAGACGGAGGCCACAGAGTTGATCAACAAAGGATTCTTTGAGCAGGTCATGGTGAAGGGTGTGCCGCACTATGTGAAAGTCGACTTCACCAAGCAGGTGGGCATCACCAAGCAGAACAAGGAATCCATGGGTCTCCAAAGGTCAGTGGCTTCAGATGAGATCAAGAGTTTGGAAGAGAAGTTTGACCAGTACAAGGTTAGCCTTGATTTGGGGTGGACTTCCAGCTGGGGCGGGACAAAAGCAAGTGGCATGGGGGGCTCTGGTGAAAAGAAGGCCTTGGGTTCCAAATATATGTTTTGTTTTCCGTTGATGTGATTGTGGTTCAAGTTTCAATTTCGATAAGAGTATTTTGATTATTCCAACAGTTGCTCAGCTGATCAGGCAGTGGCCATGGCCAAGGATCGCGCGCACGAGACGCTGAGCAAGCTTCAAGAGGTTTCGACTGCAGTCATGACCGTCAGCAACCAGTTGAGTGGCAACAAGTATGCCAAAGCAGTCTTGGCAGACCTCAAGAAAGCTGGGCCTGCTTTGGACAAGGCTCGCAAGAATGTCTTGGTGGCGATCTCTGCGGCCCCGACTGACTGTGCGCAGGTGAAGAAGGCTTGCCAAACTGCCGTTGCTTCGATGGAGGCTCAGCTTGTGCACATCAAGACTGGCCAGCGGTTTTTGTGAGAGCGCATGTCTAATGCATATGCTTTTGCAGGGCTGGGCTGATTGCAAAACAATGAAAACACCTCTTCCTGCAAAGCACTTGTGTTGGCAAACTGTTGATGATGTGCTTAGTTTCTGGTTCACGCAGTTGCCCGAGACCCTGTCATTCCCAGTATTAGGATTTCGGAGTGCTTCGGACAAGCATGAAACAAACCATTCCCAGCGCAGTCTACTTGAAGTTTCTCTGTTCTAAGATTCGTGGAAGTGTTGGTGATCGTGTGCAGTCTGATTGTTAGATATGACATGTTCATTTGGCGCCCATTGCAAAATCTTTCATCGTCGATATAAAAAATCACAGGCTCAAGGACAGCAGGCGATAGGTAATTTCTATGGACGATGATCCTGTTGGAAGGGTGTTGAAACGTAGTGGGGGCTCCAATCAACGCTTGTTGGCTTCTAATGACAAGCCTGTGGAGTCGACGCTTGCCCAGCGGCTTGAAGAAGCATGGGGCTGGGGTCTGTTGAGCGCGCCTCTACTCCAATGGTTTGCGGAGGGTGCTCACAATGATGGAGTTCAGAACATTGCCAATCTTGGAAGTATTGGTTCATGGGGTCAGCATGAAGGGAACTGTCACCGAGACTTGACCAGGCGATTGCTCAAGCGCCTCGACCTTCCTTCACCCACCTTGGTTGATTGCCCCCTGCAGGTTTCAAAGGAGAAGTCGACAATGGATGGTCAGTGGCCTGTTCTGATGCCGTCTCACTTGTTTCAATGCATCGCTGCGAGCTACCCTGAATCTTTTGATGACATGATGGAAAATGCTGTAGAGTTTTGGCGTTCGATCCCCGAAGGTGATCCAAAGTGCTACAACCATCCTTTTTTGAAGTGGCCTGGAGGTTGGGAAGCGAACACTATGCCCATATCTCTTCATGGAGATGCAGGCACTTTCACACGTGGAGGAGAGTCCATAGTTGTCTTGAGCTGGTCAAGCATTCTGCAAAGGGCTGGAACTTGGGATACAATTTTTTTGATAGCTGCAATCCCCAAGGGAGCAATTGTCAAAGAAACAGATGGTCAAGCTGGTACTCTGGAAGTTCTTTGCTCGGCAATCGCGCATGATATCAAATCAATGTTGTACATGGTGCACCCTCCTTTGAACCATGTGGGGTCTGAGTGGGCCGACGGCAGTGAAGCGCATGGTTTGGCTGGAAAGAAATTCGCAGTTCAAAAAAGAGCTGTTCTCTGGCTTTTGGTTGGTGACCTGGAGTGGTTCTCAAACTACTTGCATGTGGACACACATTTTGGTTCAAATACACCATGTTGGCTTTGCTCTTGCAATACAAGCACACACCCTTGGACTGACTTTGGTGACGCTGCAAAGTGGCGTGAAACCATTTTGGATCGCAAGGCAGGCCAAGCAAAAATCTCGAAGAACAAGATTTTCTCGATTCCAGGGGTTTCTCGATTCAATTTGTGCATCGACACGATGCATACAGTTTGTCTTGGGGTGTCAGCGTGCGCACTGGGGTCGGCTTTGCGAGATTTGGTGTGCTCAAGACAGTTCTACGCTGGCAGAAACCAAAACCTCAGGTTGAAACTTGTTTGGGAAGAAATTCGAGAAATTTACCAGGAACTTCAGACACCGCATCGGTTGAACAATTTGAGGTTGACAATGTTCCTCAAAAAACAACACTTTGCGGAACTTTCGTGTTCAGCTGCGGAGTGCCGATGTTTGGTGCCAGTGATGGCCCAACTTTTGCTGCGTCGTGGTGCGGCTACAGTGCTCAATGCTCACCGTGCTCAGGTCTTTGTGTGCCTTCGTTCATTTTACGAGATAATTGAGTGCTCTGGCTTTCAACTTTCCCCTGATGACCTTGTGCGGCTGAGATCTGAAGTAGATATGTGTCTGAAACATTACAAAGCACTGTCAGTGCATTGCATCGAAAGTGGCATCCTCGCCTGGCCCTTGCGGCCAAAGTTGCATTTCTATTGGCATATCGGCCAAGCAGCTGGATTTTTGAACCCTCGATTGGGGTGGACATACCAGTTTGAAAATTTTGTGCAGAAAATCCTGCGTGTGGTGAAAGCGTGTGCCAAAGGTACCCCACCACACAGGATTGGACCATCGGTGATGTCTAAGTATCGTACGGTGCTGAACATGCGCCTGCAACGTCGTTGCCGGTGAAGGAAAACACTGACAGTTTGCTGACAAATGTTGATTTGTTTTGCCACTTTTTGTGGCCACTTGCAGGATCCAAGCAGAGAAGGTTTCAACATTTTTCGGCACATGTCCATGCATGTGTGTGTGTGGGGTGTGTGCGTATATATATAGGTAGAAAAAGATATGCTCGAGTCAAACTCCCCAACTGATAATATATTAGTACAGTACATCACAAATCCCAACATCAAAACTCAAGTGCAAGGCAAAAGGCAAGCTTTTGCAAAAAGCGAGCTCTTGCAAAAAAGCGAGCACTTGCAAAAAGCGAGCGCTTGCAAAAAGCGAGCTCTTGCAAAAAGCGAGCTCTTGCAAAAAGCGGGCTCTTGCAAAAAACAATATGGTAGCGGAGATATCGTATTTTGCAACGCGATCGATATTTGCACTTTGAACGTGCGCGCTTGCTTTTTTCGCTGCGCTTGCTTTTTGCTGGCGCTCTGAGTTTTTCGATCTTCGGATGCTTGGTGATCTTTTTGGCTCGTCGAGAATCGCAGCAGAATCCTATCCCACAGAAAGAGCTCCTGGCAGCCTTCCCGGTGCGATTGCAGCCTTTGTCCTCTGCAGTTCCCTCTCTGCCGCCTACAGCTGAGGAGGTCGCTGCTGAACGTGTTGCAGCAAGATTGGAGCACATGCTTACTTACAGTGGTTGGATGGCCTCAGATGAAATGGACTTCTCCCTCGATGTTGCTCGAGTCATCCAACCTGGAACGCTCTTTTGCGCACCGGCCATTTGGAACTTGGCCACACGTGTCCTTGAGTTTCCCAATGGCTTGTTTCCAAGCTATGGCACTTACAACCATGTCATTTGGATGGTTATCCATAACAACCACTGGCTCCAGTTCGAGTGCTACCGTAGGGGCTCCGATTCTGTCTTCATTGCATCAGTCCCGGTCCACCAGCGAGGCATCTATGTGCCCTTGATCCAAGAGCTGCTGCGACAACTTGGCCTCGACCACCAGAACATCGCCATTGACTTTGTCGACCAGACAATGCCACGTGATCTCTGTGGCTACTATCTGTTGGCGAACATCTTCTACCGGCTTGGCCTACTGACTCCGCCTCCTCTTGATGTCCATGACCACTTCCTTGCGCAAGGACCTTTTGCATTCCTGATCGCTCGTGTCCGCCGAGAAGCCAGAAATACATGGATCAGAGCTGAAGGCCTTCCTGACTTTGCAGTCTTTGCTGCCAACATTCGGGATTGGTATCTACTTCGTGTCAAGTCCAACCGCTTTCCGGACACCTACTATGCTGCAGGGGCTGTCCAAGAGATGCAAGTCGACCCTCCAGTACCACCACAACCCGGCAACGCATCAGCCCCCAGTCGCGCTGCGGGACCTTGTGCAGCTGCCAAAGGTGTCGACCCTGTCTGGGTCAACGACCCCTGGGGGCGCAAACCTCCACGACCAGCTCAGTGCAAGTGGGAGGATCTGCAGATACAACCTGAGATTCCCTTTCTCGGGTCGGACGGGAATGCATTGCAACAAACACACAGATTGCAGGTTGGACCGAATCGAGGAGGCATTGTGCTGTTGACCAAATCCTTTTTACCGGATGTCTCCAAGCAGACTGGCAAACAAGACTTGGCTGTGCTGCTTCCAGTCACTGACAACATGCACCTCCCTCATTTGGCTGCAAAGATCGAAGGCCCTTACGAAGTTGCAATGTATGATGAGGCAGCCAAACTGTCATACAAACGGCTGACCAATCTGATTGTCCTCCAGGGCAAATGCACCTTCAAGCTGCCGGAACCCAAATGCAAGATCACCACCCAGGCAATGTGCGAGCTTGTCCTCGAAGTTGATTCTCGCTTGTGCACCAAGATTGAGCTCGAGAAGATTAGGGAAAGTCCGATTGCTGCTTTTCGCGACCTGGTCTCCAAGATCGTTACAACTCTGGATTCTGCAATCGTGCTCTATGGATTTCGCTCTACGACACATCCGGGAGCCTCCAAGGGTGACACCATCCTTCAGTGTATCATCAAAGCGCCCCAAGCGCTTCGTGTCCCACTTCTGGAATCAAGCGGTGCATCCATTCTTTTGGTGAGGGACTTTCTGGAACGAGGACAAGCGTCGTCGGACACGACGATCTTGCCACGGTTTTGGACCACAAGCATTTCTGAGCTCCACAGCATGCGGATCGCCCTGAAGGATGCCCCTGGCCAAGCCGGCATTATTGTTGCAAGGAGAGGACTTGCCCCACGCGTCTGGATTGCCAAAGTCAGTGAGGCGAGAAAGACACTACTTGCGGCAGATGGCAGGATCGTTGAGGCCAACCGCCACGTCATCCCGAGACTTGTCTATGAGCTTGCAGGCTGGCCGGCTGGCACTGATGCAGCCAACATTGTCCAATCCACGATCGACTCGACTGGAGTGGCTGTTCTGCCAATGAGGACGTTTCGTAATGCCGGAGTACATGTCTGGGTCGTAGCCTGCGACAAAGAGATCCCAACAGCGCAGTTTTCGATCGACATCAATGGACATGTGCATCAAATTCTCATCCAGCAGCTGACATCAGCTTTCGGATCCAAGGGATCAGGCAAAACCAATGTCAAAGGCGCTGGCAAAGGAAAGAAGAAAAGCCAATCAGCTGAGCCTGCCTCCTGGGCAGGCCAGATTTTGCCTTCCAAAGCATCTACTGATGAAGCACGCCTCGATTCCCTAGAAGCCCGTTTCGACAGGCTTGAAAGCCGCCAACAGCATTTCGAAGGCAAAGTTGACAGCAAGTTCGACAGTATCAGTGATGCCCTGCGCCAGCTCTTGGCCAATACGAACCCGCGTGCAAGAGAGCCAAGCGGCGAAACGCCGCCATCAAAAGCCCACAAGGGCTCATGAAGCCTATGGGTGGGGCTGACCTGCCTCCACCGCTCCGTTTTGCGCATGCTGGCCATCGGTTTGACTTGCCTTCGGCCTTCTTGGGTTATCCGTGTCTTGTCTCTTCTCTCGCATTTCGCTTCTTTGTCTTGTCTGTGGAGGCCCAGCCTCACCGGGCCTTTTCTCCTGGGGTCTGCATTCTCTTTCCGAGCATGCACGATGGATTTCGAGGTGCTTCGTAAGTGCTCCTGCCTGGAGGAAACGACATGTGTTCCTCACCGCCCTCGTTTCCGGTTAATACCTTGCCGCCGCTGGGCCTCCGCCCTGGCTCGTTTTCGTTTGTGGTACCCTCGTCGATGCTACAGGGACGATCTGTGTTTTGTTCTTTGCCAGGGCTCTCAGCAGCCACAATTCATGTGTCTTAGCGACCCGAGCTGGCACCTTCCAGCTTTCGATTTTGGCGAGCCGAAAACAGTTGCTGCCGTAGATTGCGCCCGTTTCACTCAGTTTTCCTTTGATTGCACTTTGGGCTACCCTGGTGAAGGCCCTTCTGACAATTCCGATGGACTGATGACCCTTTGTTCGGCCAACCTTGGGTCCTTTCGAACAAATGGTTCTTGGAAGACTTGGAACGCCGATGTCTGTTGTCTCCAAGAGACCCGTATTGGACGTGCAAATCTCAGGTCTACTCAAAATGCCGTGAAGGCGCTGGGTCAGCGTATCACCACCAGCGAACCACTCCCAGCCAAATGGCATAAATCGGGGTCGATCACCCCATGTGGGGGTACTGCTATCATTGCTTCGGATTCGATCATCCAACCGTTTGAGGCATGCCAAGACCATACTGGCCTGTATGTCACACTCTACCGAACACAACGTTTAAATGCTGCATGGATTCAGATCTCACCTTCATGCAAATTATTGGTTGTTTCGATTTATGCATTCACTGGTGCCTCCCAGGACTCCATTTTGCATGACAGAAATGACCAGATGTTGTCAGATGTGTTCACCTTTGTTGCTCAATTCGGTTCAATTCCGATTGTAATCGCCGGGGACCTGCAGGCTGACCCGGCTAGTTATGCCTCAGTTGCAAACTGTATTGCTTTTCATGGATGGTCCGACCCGGTTGCGGAAGTTGATGAGACGGGCCACACTATTCGGCCCCTTACCTTTTCCCGGGATGGTGCGTTCTCCGGAAGCGATGATGCAACCTCGTCAATTGATGCGGTTTTGGTCAACAACTGTGCCTTCTGTGCCCTCAAATCTGCCGAGGTTGTCCCTGTTGTAGGCAAGCAACACCGGCCTATTAAACTTGTCTTTCAGTGGCGATCCATTACCCAAGGTCGGATACACGTTGTTCAAAAGTGCCGCCTTTGTCCCTGAAACCCTCACACCTGCAGTGTGGAGTGAAAATACTCATTCTGACTGGCCCCGTTTCTCGGTTAAGTATGAGGCTTGCAATGATAGTGAAGGCAGATGGAGCGTCATTAATGACTTTCTTGTTCACTCCCTTCGCTCACAAGGAGCCCAATGGGGTCAGGGTCCACAAAGTCGCGGTGCTGCACCCCAATTTGTGTCCAAACGTGTGACACCCAAGCAGCACAAGAACTTTTGTGCAGCCACCAAGAAATCCACTGATCTCTATAAACTGGTTGGCAGATTGCAAGAATTGTTTTGTCGACTCTCCAGAGACCCAGGAGGACCCCAAGACCAGTTTGATACTCGTCAAACCGCATACCGTGCACATAAGGGTCTCCAACACCACCATGCCCCAGTGCTGTGGTCGTCTCCGCACTTTCCAACCCTTGCTGAAGTGTTTCTTGCTCGACAATGGGCTGAGGCAGCAGCCAAACTTCTCGATTCTCAAATCCGTTTGAAACGCTTACAAGCATGGAAGACCAAAATCAAAGAGTCTGCCAAGGGAAACTGTCACTTCATTTACAAGCACCTGCGCAACTCTGTCCAAGATGAACCCCCTAATTTGGTTCTTGATGATGTAGGCCAGATTATCTATCAGCCTATGCCCGCACTAGACCAGATTAATTCGGCTTGGGACACGATCTATTCTGCCAATGCCTTGTGTGAAAATCCTATCAAAATCTTAGAAGTCATTTGGCCGAGCATTCAGCAGCAGGTTCATCAGTGTGATTTACCTCCCATACAAGGCAAGCAACTCTTTGAAACCATTCATCGTCGCAAGAGCCATGCAGCTCCGGGCTTAGATGGCTGGCGCACGTTGGAGCTTCAAGCTCTACCTGCCCCTTGTTTTGACCCGATCGCACGGTTCTTTACTTTCATAGAGGAGTCCGAACAGCCTTTGCCCAAAGCCCTTGTTTGCGCCAAGCAATGCATCCTTAATAAAAAGGGACCAGCTTCGGCCTTGAATAAAAGGATTATTACTGTATTGCCAGCCTTGCTCTTGGCTTACACTGGAAGTAGATATAAGCAACTCCAGCCATGGCTACTCACTGCCCTCCCACCAGCCATCTTAGGTGGGGTACAAGACCGGCATATGGCCTCCTTATACAACGAAGTTCGCCTTGAGTTGGATATCGCTCAAAGTGAATCCTCCCCAGTTGTAGGTGTGAAGCTTGACAAGTCCAAAGCATTTGACAGGATCGTACCAGCCTATGCGGCCATGCTGATGTTAGCTTTCGGCCTACCCAGGTCTGTGGTCAATGTCTTTGTTAAGCTCTACACTGGCCTTCATCGCCATTTGGCCTACCGTAATTGGATGCGGCCGACTCCGACTACAGCGGCCAACGGTGTGGCACAGGGATGCAGCTTGTCCTTACTTGCAATGAACCTGTACAATAAAGTGTGGTACCACCTGTTAGTTCACCTTCCATCGGTTTCCGCACGTGCCTTTGTGGACGACTCATATTTATGGTGTAAACTTGACCGAATCCATCAGCTGCACACTGCAATCCAGATCACAAAGCACTGGGACCTTCTCGTTGGACAGCTATTTAATCCGGATAAATCGTCCATGTGGTCCTCACATTCCCATGGTAGGAAACAGCTTCGTTCCTTGTTCCCAGAGTTCCCTGTCGAACTTGAGTTTGAAGTACTCGGAGCCAAGATGTACACTTGCTCCCGTAAGGCCTTTCGATATGACTTGGGCACCCATAAACAGATTTTGACCGATATTGCCAACCGCATTCCGGCTCATGTCAAGAATCTGCTCATTGGGGCCAAAGTCATTCCGCGACTTACTTTTGCGTCACACGTTACGCAAATCCCCAAAAGGGAATTGACCCAACTCCAAAGTGCGGTCATTAAAGCCCTGTGGCATGGAAGACCGAAATGGCGTGCTAAATGGTTGATCCAAGCCATACACGGCCAACCTCACCGCACTGACCCTGTGTTAGCATGTGCTGTCACGACTATTACTGAGTTTACTCGATGCTGTCAGAAGACACCAGGTTTGATTCCTTTCATACGTCGCACGCAAACTCATTGCCATGCCCAACAGCACTCCTTGTGGTCCCGAGTCCAATCTGCATGTTCGGCTCTAAATGTTGTGATTGATGAGTCCTTTGGTCTTTCTTTTCGTAATTCACAACCCATTGACCTGACCCATCTTCAACCTCGTGAACTTAAGCCATTGTTGATCCAGCTTGCCAGACAAGCCGCGTATCAGAGTGTTGACCACCGAACTCGGAAGGACTTTTTCCCACCTCAAGGATGAGATTACTTAAAAGCAGGCCGACTTCAAACCACACTAGTCTCTCGCCGGCTGTTCGCTTTCAGTCGATCGTAGTTGGATGTGTTTTGACCAACGATAGACTGTCCGCCGCTGGGTGGAGCGACTCACCCAAATGCCGTTTTTGTTCCTCAGCTAAGGAATGCATGGAGCATCTTGTGCACGACTGTCACTCCCTTCATGCCATCATTGGCAAGCCGGTCCTTCATGAATTAGGCCAAAATTTTGCCTTGCTTGGCATTTTGGAGCAGCCCTGGTATTTGGCTCGAAGACGACTGTTGCTCTCCATTCCACCTGACATCGAGATTTCCTTCCAACCGCACCATTGTGTTGAGTTTTGGACTGATGCCTCGTTGATGTGGGCGAATAGGTATTGGCTGACGATTGCCACTTTCGCAGTTGTTGATACCAATTTGCAAGTTTGCACGAAGGGCGTTGTGAACCATCCGTTCCTGTGCTCCTATGTTGCTGAACTCTGGGGACTTCTACAAGCGTGCATACAGACGCCCTATCGGGTCCATGTGTTCTGCGACAATAAGACGGTTGTTGAACATGCAACCCAGGTAAGTTCCTCAGGAGAAGCTGATCCAGCATGGCTCTGTCAACCATGGTGGTCTTTCATTTCCTCCCTGATACGACAGAGGAAGGAGCACCATCCTCAACCGGTTGTTACTTCCTGGATTCCTGCGCATTGCTTCGAGCACCTCCCGATCGAGAATGTCACTGAAGCTATGGCACAGAGCAAGCACACGACAGTTCAACACATCGAACGGAATAGACTTGCCGACCGTACTGCAAAGGAGTTTGCCAATAACCTCTCGGCGGTACACCCGCTGATACAAGTACAAGCCGACAAGGCTGCTCTTCGGCATCAGCAGTGGCTCACTCACCTACACGAGTTGTTGCCCACTGCCTCGCTTTCCCAATTTGAGTATCCAACTGAGCCTGAGCCCTCTCTTGGCCATGAGGAGTACAGGGCTCTCTTTCCTCATTGGGATTGGCATGCAAATGAAAGAGCTTTCGCGTGGAAACCTAAAATTCCGCTTGTGTTTCCACCACCGCGTGCTTGGAAGGGCAGCCAGAATGACTGGGATACTATATGCAATTTTCTGCGGTGCTTGCGATGGCGGGTACAAGACAGCGATGTTACGTCTCTATGTGAACTCACAGCTTTGTTCCATCATAAGGGTTACAAGCTTGAAGACAACCATCAAGGCTCCACATATCTCGACTATCACAAAACGGTCAGAAGAGCCCTTGTACTGCTTGAACGGTCAGATGCTGCGCAAGCTATCCCATGCAAGACTGTTCCTGCCTTGGCCAAAGCTGCAGGCCGTACAATGCCGCAGGGCTCCATTGACGGTGCGTCCGTTTTTGTTGATGATGCTGGCCTGATACACCTTGCCAAGATCTTTGAAATGGGTGCTGGGCGCACTCTTGCCTCGTGGGATGTTCCACTTGTTTAGGTCGCTTTTTCACTTGCATGAAGGAAGTTCGCTTCCCATGGGGATTGTTGTTTGTACATAGGTCTGTGAGCCTAGTACATCACCGGGCTCGTCTCCCGAGTTATCCTGGTGCGCGTGGTGATATATATACATATAGTAAATATATAAAATTATATATATAATCCATAAAAGACGCCCAGACGCCATAATGCGGTCGGCGATAAAGTGCAGCCGCCCGGTGGATTGCTTCAAGAAGTTCTGCGCCGACGGGGAGGCCTCGCGGGCGCCCCGTTGCGCACGGGCGTTCCCTGGAGCGACGAAGCGAACTGCACAGCGCGAAGAACTGAAGCTACGAAGGTAGCTAAGGGCAGAAGCTACGTTCGTAACAAGTGCAAGAAGCTACGTTCGTAGCTTCTGAAGCTACTAGTTACTTAAGGGAAGTATGAGACCGAAAATGAAACGACAAAAAGGGTTCAGGATTTCGAAGCTCGGAAGAAATGTGATCGGTGATCCCGCAAGGTTGCTAGGGTTGTCACTGCAAGTCCCAGACTTGAGCCCTTCCATCCAATCTCCTGGGGTTGGGGGTTCATCGCACAGTCCATCATAGCCCCCACCATCATAGAATCCAAACTGTGGATCGTTAGAGGCCTCTCCCTTTCAATTCCAGGCCTTGAAGTATTTCTTGTACAGCAATTTCGGCCACTTCATGCGCGTCTCCTTGGCAGGTCGGTAATGGCGCATACGGCGGAACAAGCCGCCTTCACCACAGGCCACAAGCCTCGCCTTCATCTCTGACCAATCCGACACCTCTACATCGAAGAGAACAAGCACGAACAGAAAGCAACCTCAGACTGACCTGTGCACTGTCCCATCTTGTCCCACCCTCCTTTCCATCCCCCACGGTCCCTACACAGTCTTGTTTTCAAGCCTCTCCCTCCCCTCGTCTTGTCTGTCTCGTCTCGTCTCGTCTGCCGCGGTCCTCGGAGATGTCGCCGACCCAGTTCCGCAGGGTCTTCTCATAGACGTTGAGGCTGCCCATGCTGGACTTCCTCGCGCAGACGGTCCGGGTCGGTGTGACCAGCCCGGGCGCTCGGGCCAGCCAGGCCGTGGGGAAGGGGAACGAAGAGGCGGACGGAACTCTGTCAGGTGGGTGTGAATGGCTTCTCTATGCCTATGTTAAAACCACCCAAAGTGAGGACCAAGGATTCTCGATGAGGTGCAGTTGAAATCTTCTATATAGATGGCCACTCTTAGTTCAGGTCTGAAGGTAGTGCAGGACGGTGTTAACATCACAGAACCAGGAGATTTACATTTGGATATGCTTGAACAAGCTTGGACAGCGAGGATTATTTTTCCCACACCCCCAAAAAATAATTCGGCACCCTTGGCTACTCGTCCCTTCTTGCACGGTCTTTGTTCACCACTTGACCATACTTGACCTCATGGATGCGAAACCTCCAGTTCCAGAAACGCTGCAGCTGAAGGCTTTCGGGAGCTGCACGGGGTCTCCCCACGCGGAGGGGGGTCCGCACCGGCTCAAAAACGACGCTCCGAGCCAAAAACGGCGTTCTTCTTCGATCCCAGTGGCAGCATGCGCTCAATGTTCTCCCAGAGCCAAATCCAGGCAGTTTCATGTTCCATGTCCTCAACAAGCGCAAAGGGTTATATACTGGGTTTTATATAGTTGATTGACAGGATGCTTTGATTCGGAGATTGTCTTCATTTCATCCAACAAGTATACCCCACTGGTTTTGGTCGCTCCTTCAGAAACATAATATCCTATAGTATATAATATGCTCAGAGAATGTTGAGGGATCAAAGAATGATTGGACTCGTGCAAAATGTGAACTTTTTGCAGTGCTTCTGGTTTGTATATGCCTAGCGCTTTGTTGAGTATGTGGCTTGTGTTTCTTTAGATCAGATTGACGGTAGGCCTCTGGGCTTGCAATACCGGCAGTTTTAATGGGGCCCCTCTCAAAACGAGTGGGTCGTGCATGGCTTCATCATTTCGCCTACTGGTCCAGCACTCAGTGACACATTGGAGGTCTCTCCCTCTTCCTTGCTCTTCTACCGCACCAACACCCCAGGTGGCCAAACCAACGCAACCACCACCGGCGTCCGAGATCGGATTCCGAGCGGCCCAGTCTTGTGGCACCACGGAACGCAGCGAGGCCAACATCACGGCTTTGAACTCGTAGAGGTGAATCACACCCTGCAGAGCTCGGGGTTTTGGATGAACCTCCACGGTGCCGAAGCACGGTGCCGAACGGGCGGTGCTGGTGCGCCCCCCGTGCCCGGACCGGAGTGGCGACGGGTTGGGGCGACGTGTCGGGAGAGTTTCGTGGTCGGAGCTGGTTTCGGAGTGCGGCAGGGGAGCCTTGAAGCTAGACTCGGGAGCCTTGTGGCAAGGATTGACATGTGAAAAGCCAGTTTTTGGTACGAACCAGTGGTGACCTGGCAGTTCCACAATGTTCCACAGCTCTTCACCCTCCCACGAAGGCTCTCAGCAAGTCGGCCTTGTACTTGGCCAGCACCATCGACATGACGTCGCATTCTTCCTGCGGTAGCTGTTCTCGCTAAGAAATCGGTTGCACCTCTGGGTAAACTGGATATGAAGACTAGAATGGGTAGACTACAAAGGATAAACTGCTTCCTATCTTCCTACGCTATAGATGCAAGCAAAGAACCATTCCCTTTCTTTGGTGTGGCTGTATGAGTGGGTGAGTAGGGACAAATGAAGTGATCGAGGCAACCTGTGGCCTGAGGCTGACTAAGATACAGAAATTGCACTTTCTTCTTCAAGGCTTGCCAGGCTTGCCAGCCGGTTTGTTCAAGCCAAGCTTGCTCTGCAAAATTTTGTGGACTTTTCTTCTTTGCCATCGACTCTAAGAGGTGCAGACTCTTACTTATATGAAACCATCCAACCAAGTCTGAGAATGTCACTTCAAACATCAAGATGGCTTGGAGAGGAAGAATGTTCTGTTTCACCACGTTTCACCATCCCCTAAAAGATGACATTCTTCATCCGCTTTTGCCCAGCCAACAGCCCGACAGCGCCACCTCTTTAAACAGGTGCAGATCGTTTGCTAGTCACACCGCGTTTTCACACGATACCGGCAAACCGATGATACCGGGCACGACCTTCCCGGTGGGTCGTGTGCGACCCATCCCCATGTCACAATTCTTACGGCACCAACCTCCTCTAACCTCTCCAACCAGGCACAACCCATGTCCAATTCGGGGACCCATCCATGGCACAACCTCCTCTAACCTCTCGAATGCTCTCGACTTGTCTGAAAACATCTCCTGTAGACGAGCACTGTTCGCCACATGGACTGCGATGTCATCCAGGTGTGTCAAGATATCCTTCATCCACTTGCCTCGAGAGTGGCTCCAGGAGTTTACCTCAAATGGACCCCAAAACTCCCCTGGAAGATTGTCTTCCTCTACAAACCAGTGGTTTTTCAGGGTTGGGATCGTCTTCAAGTATTTATATAATATAATATATATATATATACCCTAGAAGTCGGACCACCATTGTTTTAATAGCCTTTACCGAACAACCATTGTTTCACTAAGGGTTTTACACTACAAAACCAGATCAACCATTTTAAAAATGGTCTTTGCCTTCCAGGGTATATATATATACATACAGTATACAGTATATGATCATGCTCGTGTTGCTTCATCTTCGGTCCGCTTCTTCGCGGCTCGGAGAGGGACCAGGTCCCGAGCGGCTCGTTGACAGCAATGTCCGACCCCTTCGCCCCAAAAAAAACAAAGAGAAAATCCAACAAAGCTCTTGAGAGAGGGGGACTTCACTGACTCCAATCTGGATCTCAGCCAGGTTCTTGGTCACATGTTCGGTGCATGTCAAGTTAGGCGACAAGATAGAAGAAGCGACCCAACATCCATGACGACCTGTGGCTGAGTGGTCTCGATTCTTTGTCAGAAGTCCTTCCCAAGGGTCCAAAGCAGTTTTGACCCACCTACATGTTCCAAAAACTCATAAAGGACTCATAAATGACTCCAAACTCCTCCAGTTCCTCCGAGCTCCTCCAGTTCCTCCGAGCTCCCCGAGCTCCCGGCAAAAGGGAACGACCCACAACGTGAAAAAATGAAGAGAAAACGGTCCGAACAAGCGGACGTGTCGGTTCCGAGGTGCGAATGCAACCGATGTTCCGCTCTCTCTCTCTCTCTCTCTCTCTCTCTTTGCGTGCAGTTTCTGGATGATACCCTCGAACAAAAAATAAGGAGGAGGACATAGGGAGACCTACTGAGTGCTCACAGACATAAACACAGCAGGTTTCTCCCTTAAGCACAACAGTTTAGTGTGTGCACTTGTTCAAAAAATGGCCTACCTACCGATGCACAAAGAAAAAGCCTACACAGAGTCTCGCATCTCCTCCATTCTTCTCTTGTGATGCCGTCCGGGCGGCTCTCGCTGAATCCCATCACCGCGGCATTGAAGAGGAACATGTCGTTGAAGGACGTCGGGACCTTCACCAGGAACAAGGGCGCTACGAACTGAACAAAGGGCATCGCGACTCGAGCGGAACAAGGACGCTACTAGTAGCTCTTGGCCTTACTACTCGTAACAAGAAGCTACTTACTAGGAACAGAAGAAAACATCGCCAAATATTTTTTACGAGGTGAACGAGCAGCCCGGTCCAAGGTCACTCCGCCCCGGCAAGGGAGAGATTCTTTGAAACAGCAGCTGGGTGGTGATGACATTTGTCTTCCCAAGCTGGTGAAAGGTCTTCACGGGTCCAGGTTCAATAAGAGAGTGGCATCCTCTTCAACACCATTCCTTTGGAAGTCTGGTGGGCCGTACGTGGGGGGTGAATCGTCTTTGGCGGGACGGTCCAAGCTTCCGAGCTCGTGGGTGTATGTGTGGTTCGGGTTTGTGGTCCCCCCCAGGCAAGGGAACCTCCAGACCAAGTTCGGACCATAAACCAGTCTACCCCGAAACTAGAGGGAGACCCATCCCCTGGCAGCGTTCTGGGCCCCGAAGTGATGGGGTCTCCCTATCTCATTCCACACCTATTGGTTGACGCTGCACTCACCGCCACGGACGGACTTGCGAGCTCGCCCCCGACCTTCGCCGCGTGTTTCTCGATGCCACCTCCGCGGCGGGACGGCGGGGCACCAGCGCGCGCCAGCCCGGGGGTGTGTGGGTGCCGTTTTTTTCTCTGCTATCCGGTGTGGTGAATTCATGAGGAATAAGTTTCAGGTATAGGTATATATCAGTTTTTTTCTACTATCAGCTCTCGCTTGTTGTTTCGATTCACAGGTCTTGACGTTGCGTGTCTCGGTGGTGTTTCATATCTCATGGCCGAACCCAACCCTTTTACAACCCAAATGTCTCCAGCCTTTTTTTGGGTCGTTTTCCTTGATCCTTACTCGGTGGACTCATCAGACAAGGCAATGTGGGAAATTGCTGTCCCGTACTCCTCTTTAAATTTAAGATGAAATCCACCATGGTGAACGAGCATGTGCAACATGAGCCAAGAAGTGGTTCTTTGGAAGAGATGTCTTTTGCATGAAAGTATCATAGGGAAAACAAAATCAATCCAGTGGAAGAACCCCTGCAGGATGTCCGCAGAAAATGCTCACATCAATTGTAGCATCCAGGAACTAAAAGAAAACGTCTTTAAGATGCCGCATCGCCACATCGTTGAAAGCTTTGAAACCTCTGGTTCATCCTCCTCCGAATCCTCTGGTGCACGTCATCCCTGTGCAGCTCCCAAAGGGGCACATCTTGAAGGAGCACCTTTGACATGCTTGTTGCCACCTCCACCCAAGATGCTTTCCACTACATACAATGTAGTGGAAGGCATCTTGGATGGAGACAACAAGCCATGCAGCATGCCTGCCACAACGCACCGCCAAAAAAGATGCCAACATTACACGTGCCATCCTCGTTACGAAACGAGACCCTTTTGTCTCGACCACGGCGTGGTCCTTCCGCTGGAAGCCGATGACCGCGGTCAGCGGCTTCCAGACCACGGTCGTCCACTTCGTGTCTTCCGGGCTGTGTGAGTGTGTCCTGAAACAGGGAGCACCCTCCACGTCCCAATGGCTTCGCTGGCTTCGTCCCGCAGAGGAACGAGTTCCTGGAGTCCCTTGCGAAGCGAAGTGCAGCGATCGACTGCTGATTGATAAAACCATGCAAAACCCTCCGTCCAGTGATGTAGAACTTTTCTGGTACGGCCAAGTTCACTCTTCGTCTGAGTCAACATGAACATCTCCATCGTCTCTGAGTCGCAACAAAAGAGATTGATCCTTTGATTGATGTTGATTGATGTTGAGTGATCACCATCGCGAACTTGCCCATCATATCCATGAGGACTCTGACGGGGTTGGAGCTGCAGGGGACTCGCCACGCAGCGGCACGCGACGTGGGGCTGTTGCGAGCGGGTTCAGCAACGGACTTGGATACTCTCTCTCTTTCAAGATAGGGCGCTTTTTTGGCTGACGAGCCGATTATATAGAACGTAGCACTGGGAGATAACCATCAACCCCAGGATCTATAGCCATTAGAGGGGGCAAAACGAAGAATCATGAACATCCCAAACATCCAAACATCACCTGTTCATCCAAATAGGCTTCCCCCAAAAGCAAGCACATCCAACCATGCACCTTCCACAAAAGCTCCAGCTCCAGCAGCCCGGGCCCCACAAGCGACCTCCCGATGGTTTGAGAAGTCAAGATGCCGGTGGCGTGTAAGATCGCTGTGATCTCCTCGTTGTCTTGTAGCTCCAACTGATCCACCAGCACCTCCTGCCGCGCCACCGGGACCCAGGCGGGACCCATCTGACCCTCCAAGCAGCAGGTGGACAACGCGTGACGCGTCCGGCTGGGAGAAGAAGTCCGGCTCCGAACAAAGAAAGAATCTGTGGAACATGTGGGGTTCTCTTCGGATCTCAAAGGAAGAGTCATGGTGTCGGTGTAAGTATTCCAATCGAGTCGGTTTGCCTTCTTCACCGTCCACTAGTGAAGAACAGAGAACGTCCACCAAAGGCGAAGCTTTTTGGCCATGCATTCATCCCTTGATGTACCCCTAATCCTAGTTCATTCATTATATCTCACTATATATATCTCACAGGATCTGCATCCAATCTCTGTTTTTCCATTTGGCCTGTTCGTCTTTGCATCGGCCGTCCAAACGGACACCCCACGTCCATCGCGCCCCGGGCGGCGCGTCGGCATAGTTCGTTGATGGCGTGTGGGAAATGTTCAGCTCTGACCCAAGGCTTTGGTCTGAGCATCCAATCCTACGACCCGTACCAGTGAAGTTGAATTCGAAGCGCCTCTTCCTTGACCTCTTCAGCGTCCACAGAGCCCACTTGACTGCCTTTCAAGGCTGTCGCGACACGCTCCACGCCGCCGGTACGGTCGAGACGGGCGCCCGGTCGTACGGCCCGTACCGTCCGGCGGGCCAGACCAGGTCTTTCTCGGTCTCTGTGCCTACCAGGCCTCGGTCAGGTTGGTCTAACAAAAATCCTCGGAGCTCATGACTCGACCCGGTCGGCTTTCCTGCAAAAACCGCAGCGTTCGAGGGTTTGGAGTGCTTGTGTCCATCGCGGATGGTCAAAAAAGGGCTCCACGGTCCACAAAAACTGAGCCAGGCGTGGATTGGAGAGCGACAGTCCGTTTCTAGTGGGGTACCGGGTACATGTGTTAATCCGATATTTGCAAGATATTTTTTTGAAGCCTTTCGCTGGCCTCTCACCATCTGAAAAGTTTCTTGAGGTTTTTTTCCGGACATGGTGGGCCAAAAATCAACCAAAGCCCTGACAAAGGGATCAGTTCGAAGTGCTCAAACCAGCCTCGACGACAAATCGAACCCCAACTTGATCGGCTACCCTCACGCAGCTGCGGCCGCCATCCCGCGCGGCCGCGCCCGCCTGCCATGGCATCTTCGGCCAGCTCCTCTTCTTTACCTCGGTGAAGGACAAAGGTTTCAATGCTTTGGGATAATCATTATCATGCGGGATTTCTGGTCTTTGAGGTTGTTCCGTGCAATATCTGATGTCATTCGGTGAAAAGGAGTGAGAAACGGAGGAGGAAATGGAAGACTGACATAGAATGACAGCTCGTGTGGTTGTCAAACGCCTTGGTGCAGGCATGGTCACACCGTTTAGGAGCCCCCCAGTGCAAACATGACAAAATAATCCAATACATCAGACTTGGCATTCTAGAACACATGAACCGAACTGTTGCTCTTCTTTCTGCGAAAACAAACCCCCGCGCTTTTGGACATCAGATGTCTCCCACATCCTGCACACTTCCCCGCGGCTCAGTCTGACCGGCGCGGAAAAGTGATGCAGAATCAAACATCACACCTTGCTTGGATCGTTGATTTAAAGCAACCTTGTAATTCGATCATCTATCAGCTATAGACTACTGAGTAGTCTTACCATAACAGATTTAGTCAGGAGCTACAGTAAGTCAACAGGAACTACTGAAACTAGTGAAAAGAAAAAGTAATTGCCAAAATTATAATTAGAGTGGGTCCACATCTAGTCACCTGCACCGTCAGGTCCTTCAGGTTTGTGTACGTACTTCACGGCTCAGCCTGCCTGAATTGATCCACTGGCTGTCTGAGTCAGAGAGCTTCTGAAAAGAAAAGGTCCTTCCAAAGTCTGGATGGTCCATGATTCCGCCGCTTCCTGAAACCCGCCACGCCACGGTTCGCAATCTTCCAACTTCGCTGGATAAGCCTCCGGCGCCCCGAGTGGCGCCATCCGTCGTCACGGCAGAAGCCATCGAACGCGGGGGCGAAGGGAGGCGCGCGCTTGGGGGGACGAGCATGTCATGAGGCGTCTCATGAGGCGTGGATGGGTGTGGATGCTATCGAGAGACCCATAACAATGCAGGCAATATATAATGGACACCCTGAACCCTGAACCTGGCTGCAGCAGCTGCTTGTAGAGGAGATGCTAGCGAGCTTTCCAAATGGGATCAGTTTTCTCAATTCGGTCTTCATCTTTATCTGCGAAGAGGCGCGTTTTTTCCTCTGTGGCTTGACCATCTTGCAAGTTGGAAGTGCTTGTGTTTATATGAGTCATATGTGCCTCTGCCTTCATCACTCCCACTCCCTGTTGACCCTGATGCGATGAAGGCCTGATGCGACCCGCAAACTCGCGCTTCACGAAGATGAAGGCCTGAAGGGCCGGAAGGGACGCGAGGGACGCGCGCGTGGACGAAGAACACCATCCCCTTTGGTGTCTCCAAATGGGGTAGGCAACGAGCCCCTGGGTTCGGTTCGGGACATAGACCCATCTACCTGGATCTACCCGGTTGTGGGTCTCCCCATTAAATACACCAAATATCAGTTCCAAATGCTCCAGGCTTTCCAGTTGTCCATATTCAAAAGGATGCTTGCTGTCTTTTCCTCAAACCCGAACCCCTCGCAACAGGGCTAAAGGCCCAACCAGCCGCATCGGTCGAACCGCGACTTGCTTCGCGCAACCGCCAGTCCAATGTTGTCATGAACAGACGAGATCTTTGCAATCCAAAGAGTCACGACTGGCGCAAATCCCAAGTGCTGGTTCATATAATGTATACAATGTAGACTCTTGATTAATCAGCCCCCCCTATGAAGAGAATGTTCAATTCAGTTGGGTTTATAGTTTATGGTCCTCAAGAGTCTACATTAGGGATTGGCCAGCCAAGAGTTCTGAAGGAGGTTTGTCATCGACCACATGAACACCTCTCTCGGAGGTGACCCGTTTGGCCGCAGCGAGGGAATGGCCGGTCACGCCCTCCGTCGCCGAGCCACTCCGCCCGTGTAGTTCAGAACCGCCTGGCAGAACCGGCAATCGGACGACCATGTCTCAAGAGTAGGCAGCTGGAAAGCCTCTAGAGTTCCAGTAGTAATGGTTGGGCTCCATCTCTATCAAACCAAATATGTCTTATATGATAGTACAGTACTTTTGGTTATACACTCTCCCTGAATTTTCATGGCAGGTGGTTTTCCACTTCAGGGAGTGTAATTCTACAATGCAGATTAGCACCTTAGCACCTCTGTACATTTTCCAGGTTCCCTTCATCTTCCAATCAGACCCATGTCACCACCCTATCTCCCTTTTGACCCGGCAAGTGTTCTTTTTCACCGGTGTTCAAGGCCCTCGCCCTCGCCCCCTGGCCTTGATGCCTTGCAATGCCAAGGGCTCCAGGCTCTGGCCCAGTTCGACCTCCATCACTCCGAGGATGATGTCTCTAATGACATGCACCTCAGCGTGAGGCCGAAATGAAGCGGGGATTCCACGCGTTATTCAAAAAAAAAACGCCTGCGAACACCCGGGATCACTTTGGGCGGTGGCGACTCCTTTACGTGCTCAGAAAGGGTTTCGTCGAAACGCCGTGCGGAAAGGGGACATGAAGCGTCGATCTACACTGGAATCATCATGGAAGTGGAGTGAAAAACCACCTGTTTGGTATTCCCTGATAATTTCAGGGAGTGTACGTGAAGGTTCCCCAGTTTCTCGCTACATGCTCGACTCCCATCACTCCCATCCAGCAGGCTGCAAGAAGTGACGGAAGCTTCACTCATGTACAGGGCCTTGTCTTTCGCACTCACCAGTGCATTTTGATCACGTCACGAGTCGATGCCTCGCTCTCTTCCACGCTGCCAAGGAACACGAGGCACTGTGATATCCAGGTCCATATGTTGGAATCCCAGAGTCTCCACTTGCCTGATCCAAGAGTCCAGATTCTGCTCATCCACACGACCAAGACCGACAAAAATGTGGCAGGGTTTTGTGTGGACGGACTTCCAAGATTCTCAGTGCTCGAAATCTAAGACTTCATGGAGGGAATGTTTGCTGCTGGCGAGAATCACATATGACTTGCCCTCCAAGCTGGAAGAGGGCTGTGTTTCAGAGATTCAGGCCTGTTGCTGGGCTCATGAACAGCTTCTTTAGTTGGTTCAGGTTGTGATGTATAGCTTCCAAAACCTATATGGACATTGACCGACTTCAGAAGATCTGTGTTCCACTAAAGCCTCTCTACCAGGAGTCAGGTTTTGTCAGTGGGAGTTGAGAACAGTTGCTGAGGCTGGAGGATGATGGCCAATGGCCTCCATCCTTACCCTCCTGATGTGGTGTCACAAAAAACCGTCTCGTTGGGGCTCTCGGCATCGATCTGTCCTTTTCATATGAAAAGCCCTCCGAACACGTCCCATGGTTACGTGGAGTAAGTTCACCACCTGTTTAACCTGTTTGGTCTTCGGATTGATTTCGTGGTTCGCCACCTGTTCCACTTCCTCTGATTTCGTGATGTTCCGAAGAGTGTAGGGCCGATTCCACGGCTCGAATGGATCTTCCAGAAGCTCGCCAAGTCTCGAGCTGAATGAATGTCGCCCAGTGTCAACCAAACATCATCTCACCTGCCTGTCTCCTCCTCACCAGCCCAAGGGGGGGATGGGTCGTGGACCATATTTACCTGACCAGTCCACCATTTGCCGCGAACGACTTCCACCAAAAAGCGGTGATGCACGGTCAAGTCTCATCGCCAGTCCCCCCCTCCCCCCTCATGGACCATGAAAAAGACATGGCAAGACACCTCTTGAGCTGGGCGCTGTCTCCGCAGCCGTCCATAATGTTGGTGACTGCCATGGTGAAACGAATCCCAAAGACCGACCTCCGGCAGCGGCGAGAAGAGCGGCGTGCACCGCCCGGACGGACGTTTAAAAAAGAAAAACGTCGTTTTGGCGGGCTCTTAGGGGCAGCGATCCATCTGTTGGGAAAAAGAACTGATGTGGAAGGGAAGAACCCTTGGGAAGGGATCTTGGAGTGAAGACATATCTTTCTGGTCAGAATAAGCCTCTAGAGCCAAACATCAGATGGACTCCAGCGGTGTTGGTCGAATCAACCGATTCGCCGCCAAAGCAGACCTTCTTGGAGGTCTTTCGAGGAACTGAACTGGAGCAGTTTGTTCCTTTCTTCCTTATCTGCCTTACAATATCTTCATGTATCTTCCTTATCCTCTGTATCGTCTTTGTCCTCTTTATCTTCCTTATGTTCTGCATCTGATTGTTTCCTCTTTATCTTGCTGTATCTGTCCTTCCATTCCTTTCCCTTTTCCCTTTCCCTTGCCTTTTCCTGTCCTTTCCTTCAAGAAAAAAGCATGTCAACCTGTAAGCCAGCTCTTACTACGGTTATGTCATCTCATCAGAGGTCGCTGTAAGGATTTGGCCACCATATTGTTACTGTCACGAGTCACACAGGCTCGAACACTGTGTGTTTGAGCTGAACATCTGGCCTGGTCCGGAACCATTATCCGACCAACCAAAACCGGAATCGCTTTACATTGGATTCGTAAAAGCATTGGTCGGCTCAACAAACAGGCACATACCCCGATGCCCACCCTCACACACGCTCCGTTCTCCCCGTTCTCAGCGGAAAAGAAACATCATGGACTTCCCGTTCTCAGCCAACGACCGGGGGCGGAAATCCAGCAAGCTCCTCCCCCCCAAAGAAGAAACCCCGAGAAGCCATCCCCTGTCCACCGTCTTCGACAAAACCCCGGACCTTGGCATTTTGAAGAAACCCTCCAAAGTGGGCGCCTCCTGAGGTGAACGACCCCCGCTCCGGCGAGCGGAACGGCGGAACGGAGAAACAACATTGAGCAAACTGGAGTCAAATCGCTTGAAAAGGATGCCAAGCGAGCGCAGAGAGAGAGAGAGAGAGTGTGTGTGTGTGTGTGTGGCCAAAAGCACGAACATCGCCACCTGACGGGCGACGAACAGCCCAGGGCCCAGCCCAAAACCGGCGGCTCCACCGCCCGGAACACCGAAGACAGAGGAACACTGCGCCAGCCCTCCTCGAAGATGGCATCGAGGATCGCTTCCCCAGCGAACTCGCGGGCAGAATACTTCTGCAGAAAGGCCTCGTCCGGGAGGCATGGCCCGAAGTGGTGGATGGGCAGGGTGCGGGGCGCGAGGATTCGGGATGGGGGATGGGGGGCAAGATTGGGGCGACAAGTTGAGATGTTCTTCGGAAAAACCTGTCAACTAGGAAGAGAAACGAATCCACCTAGTCAATCGAAAATGTTCATGTAGGTGAACCCTAGATGATTACTTCTTTGGAAGTGCAAGGCAAAGTAGATTATTGTAGCATGTCAAATTGGCCAGCACCATCCAGAATTCTGTCTTGTTGGGACACAAGACCCACAGTGACATAGCCGTGGGGTCAAAACCAGATACCTTGGTTGACCTGCCGACGAAACTTGCGCATCAGTCTGAACGCTTCCCAAAAGGCCCTTCACCATTGGTGGGTACCTGGGAGTTGGGGAAGTAACAACTGAACATGAGTGTTGTACCCACGTCATCAAAATAGAATATCTGTGTGAAGAACACAGAAAATGCAAACTATACATGATGTCAAGTACTGCTAGCTACGTAAAACCGAATGTCCGCGCTGCAGGTAGGGAGTACAAGACGAAAGGATCAAATGTGCAACAAACTAATTATATAGGTGCAGGTGCATGAGGTGAAAGACTATCGAGGTTTCCGCCCTTGTTCCACACAGCTCGCAGTTTCTTCCGGAAGTGGTAACATTGTGAGTAATCTAGACTAACAACTGGTTCTGCCGCAAGCCGGACCTTGCAATGATCCATCGGGACCATGCCAAGCAGATGATAAGGTGGCTTAATGCCGAGAAGGTCAAGCTACATGGTGGACTGGTCGGGCTGCAGGCTTTGACCCACCCCCGCATACTGTGTTTACCTCGATCATGAAACAATCACTTGAGGCCCCTCATGACTCAGCACCAGTCACGCCCAGTCCTTCCAATGACGCACAGTCCCCGATCTTCAGGCGAACTTGAGGCGACCACGGCCGGCCTGCCAAGTGTCTTTGATCAACTCAGCCAACGAGGCTTCCACACGGGCCAGCTCAAATTCCTGGCGAGTCCAGGCGTCCTTCGCCCTAACCGCCGTCCATCTCGCGCCCCCCCGCCGTGATCTCGTCGAACGCCCGGGGATCGGCTGGGACCGATCCATCGCACGAGTCGGTGGGTGGCCATCCGGGTTCCGAGCCGCCCCTCCCGATCAGGCGCGGAGCGCCGCAAGAACGCTGGGGCAGGTGCCAGCGTAAGCGACATGTTCGTTCTGGACCTTCCCGCTTCCTGTCCTCTCCACTGAAAAGGGAACCCTCTGCTTTCATGAGCGAAGATCATCTGAAAAAGGAGGTGGCCAGCCAGACTCGGATGTTGCCTTTACTTTTGCAAACATGCAGTCCCCAACTGCAAAAAAGCCGCTTGCCCACCAATCAGCCACTTCGCATTCGCCTCCCACCCCACTCACTTCACCCGGTCCCCGCGCCGTGACGGACAACACCCCGTCCCCCCCCCCGTCCCACCGGCGACGTCCAGACCCACCGGGGTCCCTGAAAACCGGTCCCCATACCTCGCAGTCCACGGACTCGTATCTTCGGAGGAAATCCTGGCGACGTCTCCACAGAGGTTCCCCGGAGGAAAGAACGGAGAGTCCACGGACGTTCAAAGGAGAGGACCTCGACTGGAGGACAGTTCGAGGACCTCGCTTTTACGGAGGCAAAAGATTAGGCTTGATTGGGTTAGATTGGAGTTGTAGGGTTTTGTTGGTTTCAGTGCGTGTCTTGAAGACGATCGATTCCCGAATGGACATGAGATGGAGAAAGAAGGGAAAGAAGGGAAAGAAAAACAGGACAAACATCATGGGTTTTGTTCTAGGAAGTGTCCCAAGGATCAGGTCACGAAAAAGGTTTGGTTCCGGATCTGGTCACCGGTCACCAGGCAGCGCTGCACCCTACACACGCGCGAAACGAAGCTCCGTTACGAACATATCGATTCCTAGTAGCGATGCCCTTTGTGACTAGTAGCTTCACCATGAACCATGATCAAAAAAAGGAACACTATATTGGAATTGCAGAAAAGTCACCCATGTTGGAATTGCAGCAGCAAGCAAGCCATCAAAGAAAGATTGGTTGCAGCTTAGGTGGAGCCCAGCACATACCCAGCCAGTCCAGGTTCAAAAGCTGCAAAAACTTAGCCGAGCCCCACAAGTCTATCCCCTCCTTTTTGACCTGGCCTTCACAGCCAACCCATCCAATCTGCTAATCTGCTGTGACTTCTCCTCGACCTACAAATGCCGAGGCGAACGATTGTCAAGCGCGTGCCGTGCGCATTGATGTGCCGGGGCCTCCGTCTTCGCTTGGCCGGTCTCTTCAAAGCTAAAGCCATCTGCCGAACGGAAGGCAATGCGGTCGTCGTCCTCCTGCAACGATGCTGGCAGCGGAGGACGACGAACGGCAAGAAGCCAAAGCTCTGATGGGGAGCACCACGGGGTCTCATGCGGAAGCCAAGTTGTTCAATGTTCTCTTCAATAAAGAAGAGCGCAGTCTGGGACTCGTCATATCAAGTGCTTTTTGGAGCGTCAGGGGTTCTGCATATTACAGTACTGAAACTGAAACGAGAAAACAAGACTCTGGAACAGAAGCGTTCTGGAATCAGGTGGTACGAGCCCTTTCAGACGGCAGACGGGTCCTCACGCCATCTCTAGACACTTCATGTTCAATTGAGCACGGCATTTCTATGAGTCTGTCCACTTCAAAGACACTCAACTCCGTACTTTGTGGTTGGAAAATCCTGAGAACCTCCTAGGCCCATGCTCTTCCCCACCCAGGCGTTCGGGTTTCCACGTTTCCCCGTTTCCACCCCAACCCACGGGTGGGCTGGACGACACGAGGAGGACCATCACTACTTTCGCACCTCCTCGTCCTCGGCCTCCTCCACCACATTGCTCCCTCCGGTACCATCACTGTCCTCAGAACTGGGTCGCCCGCGTCCGGTTCCGCGGTTCGGCGCGAGGACGCGTTGGGAGTCTGACCAAAGGGACGCCCCAGCAGAAACAGGTCCAATGAAACTCATCTGGTGTGTAGGTCACACTTGTGTGACCCACAGCCACATCTTAAAAATCATAGGTGCATGTGTGGAGACTAGACAACGTGCTTCATGGGTTTCCTCACAGAAGTCGGAAGGCAAGTCGGAAGGCGAAACCCCCCTTGGATGCACCAGGTCAACTGCATTCAACTGCTTTTCTTTGCTAACGACCTTCGTTGGGCTTGCGGCATCTGCTAGCGATCATCTTGCTCCACACTGGACAAAGACGGTTCCACATCGAAGGCGAAGGCTGAAGAATGACACAAGGGCATCGCTACTAGGAGCAAGGACACTACTACTACCAAAAAACATTTCTACTAGTAGCAAAAAGCTAAGGGTGATTCCATCCAATGTTTCTTGCATCCGTACACTGACCTCTCGCTCTTGGTTTACAGCCTCCACAACCCCCAAAGAAGTTGTTGGAAGTACACCACCTCAGCCAGACCAGCCAGGCCACTGCTTGCGACTGCTGGTCTTGAGGAGTTTCTCCATCTGCCACCATCGCCTGTCAAGCAGTTCGGAGATGCGATTCTTCATCAAGTCCAAGTTTCAGAGAAACCAGAAATTGAAAGGATCTGCAAACGCTCGAACGGACCCACCGTGCGGCGGTCCAGTCGGTGCAGTGGTAGTGACGGCAATGTGATGTTTCTCCAGAATCCGGCAGACTTCAAAGGAAAACATGCAGTTTACTTGCAGAAAACATGCAGTTCTGAGACCAAAATGGGCACATCTTAGGATAAATTGCAAGATCCAATGAATCCAATGGTCCGAAGTTTGGGTTGCCAAACCAATGGCGTCTCCTTTGAGTATAGCAAAAACCGGTGCCGTGGGCATCTCTTTTGGGGAGTGCCATAGCATCCCAACCATGTGAACATGAAGATACCATGACGATCCCATGGAAGCAAAAACATCTGCAGGATCCTCAAACCAGCTTTGGGTTGCAGCACCGGGGCAACTTCATAGCATCCCACTGAACATAAGGCCGGACCATCGGCTCAACCTGACCCAGACAGCACGAGAAGCCTCCAAAACTGCAACTAAGAGCTTGTAGAAACCATTGTCTGATCTCTCTCTCTCTCTCTGCATATCATAACAAAAAACATATGTGGCTTAAAAAGATCGTTAAATAACAACACTAATAGAAAAAGAAAGTCGAGGACGGGGAGGCCTTGAAACCAATCTGGAGTCCAATTCCCCCATCCCACTGGGCCTTTCAGGGCCGAACGAATCATTGGTTCCGGCCCGCTCCCATTGGCCAGGTGGGAGCCTAGAGTTCACTCTGGGGTTCGGTCGTCGAGCCAAAAGGGGCGTCGCAGCGTCGGTCCTCGCTGTCTCCGTGTTCGACCAAGAGCTGTGTGGTCCAACATGTTCCACAAAGGATTGGCCAAATCAGGTCAGATCTCAAAGGATTGGGACTTGGAAGATGGATCTCACCCAGTACCCTTGTGCATCGATTCGAAGAACAAGCTCCTCCCTCAACCCGGGCCCTCTGTCAAAGAGACGGCCGTGTGTTCCACAGCTGGGAAAACGATGCGTTTTTTTGGATCGCCTGTGGTTTTTAAACAACGTTCGTCCATGTTGCTACACTGCATACTTGTGAATGAAAAGGTTGTCCCAATCCCCACTGAACCCAACTTGGAACTTGACCACGATGGTTGTTCAAATTTAAATCAGCCTCGGCATTGGCGCTGAAATCCTTCGTTCCGGCAACCTGCTCTCTGAGATGCTCTCCGCTTGTCCCCACAAATGGAACTGCTTCCAGATCCAACATCTGTCCTGGACGAAGAATCTGCCAGTGGCAAACCTTCAGTGGATGAATCATTGGATCTAATGTCTCCTTTCTTCAGTGGACGAATCTGCCATGCTAAGCAACCATCAGAGCTGCGCGCTTTTTCGATGTCCAGCGCACTAGTGCTGATGGGGCATCCAGGTAGACCACCTGGCACCGAGGGTTTGATGGGCCGTGGAAGGAGGCATGGCAAAGAAAGCATGCACGGCCAGAGAGGTCAAAAAGAAGGGTATGCAAGTATCCCATAAATGTTTATAAAAAGACGTGCAGGTGCCTTTTGTGGAGCCATTTACAGTATGTATATCTACTTATTATGCAACGCATTAATCAAACGAAACAGGTTTTTTTTCTCCTAGCTGCTAGATATTGATCTTCCCTGAGTTTGGTGGCTCTTTTTGCTTCTGACGAGAAGGATTCGCATCTAGCCTGAGAGACTTGCCGCCTTCGTTTTCAGACTTGCCTCACTACATTCCTTGGGAATGGTGAAACAACGAGTCGAAAGTCTGTCGGTGACTTTCTTGCATTTTTTGAAGTGCCCTTTCCTTTTGGAAAGCGCGCTGAACATCCACATTGAACCAACAAAGGATCATGAATGCTTCTTGAAAAAACAGAATGAACCTTAAAGATCTCTCATTGCAACATCTTGAGACTTCACACAGAAACTTCAAGCAACTTTGATCTGCCTTCAGCTTATCTAGCATATAATGTGTGTAATGATGTTTATCTCATCCATTTCCCCGTTCCCCACCCTTGGATGTTCAGAAAGGAGATGGATTCCACTCAGAATCCATCCATCATCGATGCCTCCTCGGCCAACCTGCGCATCTCCGCGCCAATGATATCCTTGCTGTGCGCCGATTTGGCTTTGGGCTTGGCCTTGGGCGCACTGGCTGCGCTGCTGTCGCCGGTCTTGGCTTTGCCCTTCCTGGATTGGCCAAAACGATAAAAGGGACCACGGCCAACGTACGGTCATATCTAAGGATGAAGAGAAGAGATGGATAAATGAACACAGATCTATGTAAAATTCATGAAGAGCAAAGATATGCCAGCTATCCTCTGGGGATTTGCTGGCTACCTTGCTCGTTGAAAATCTGTTTCAGTCCATGCAAGGCGTATACATCTCAGTCCAAGTCTCTTCTTCCGGCGCACGGCCTTCAACTCCAAGACATCCGGCTGCAGCGACAAGAACTTCTGCAGGGCGACCACGGTCTGCTTGCCCAGGCCGCTGTCCAAGGGTCCAGGATTGCACCCGCGCTGGGTGAGGAATTTCTGCAGAGCCAAGATCGTCATTCCGCCCATCTCACCATCTTCCTTGCCTCAGATGGGCGGAATGGGTGGTCTAGCCTCGTTCCAAGCGTTTTGGATGGAACTGGGTGGTTGGTGGTCCATTACTAACCACAGGATTGAACTGGATGTCTATCTACTCCAATAATGCATACACTTAAACAGTGTGAAATGTACCTCATTTGCCTGAAGAAGGATCTGGCTTTTAACACACTCCTCTATCCAATAGATCCTCCCAATGCCAAAAGGACCACTTTTTGGGGGATTCAAGGAACCTTTGTAGAGGGGCTCAAAGCCTTTCTCCTCCTCATTCTTGAGGAAGTTCTGAAGGGCCATGGCAGACTTCTTGCCCCAGGAACCATCGGGCTTACAATCTTGATCCTCATCTTGAAGAAACTCCTGGAAGAGCTCCGTGTTTTTCCCACCATCTCTCACCCCCTTCTTGAAGTCCACATCATATCCCGCATCCTTCAAAAAGAGCTGCAGCGCCTTCTCTGTCGTGCCACCCCAGTCCCCATCCTCCGTTCCACAGTAGAAGCCCTCCTGGTTGAGAAACTTCTGCAGCGCAGTCACGGACTTCTTTCCGAAGTCGCCATCAGCCGAGGAGTCCAAAAGGCTTGGCATGACTAGCTCAGTCCACCGAGGCTTCACAGCAAAGTTTCCACAATGGAAAGCTCACTCTCCGGCACTTGGAAGCAGAAAGCTCACTGGACCCTATCCACACACGGTTCCAATCCCCTCCCAACAAAAAGAAAATGCCGCTGACGCCGACATCACCGCGTCACCGTCTAGCCATGCCACTGGGACACCCCACACGCGGGGTGGGCAGAGGTTCTGGACACCGTCAGAAGGTGAGCACCACGGGCGACCTGGCACCAAAATCCGCACATTGCGGTGGCTTTCTGCATGGAGCACCAGATTCGGCCCTGGAAAGTATCTAAGCCTTGGAAAGCCTCCTTCCACATCAGCAAAGCTCTCACTTCTTCCTCATCATTCTAGATCCCTCGATATATGTGTAGCTATTTTTGTAGCTAAATATGTTACATAATGTTACACATGTAATAATTGTACACTTTGTATAGTTCAAGGGATTGGAGAAATGCTTGGAATTACCAGGGTACTATCTGATGTCTATTCAACTTGGGACACCACACTCACAGCATGCTGCCTTTCAACATACAACCCACATGGACATCCTTTCAGCTCAAAAGCAACGCTCAGCGACCTCGACACATCGGCTCTGTCCCGTCCGACCTGGCACCAGTCTCTCCGTCCTGACGATCGGTCGATACGGTGCTTGCGATCCGTGGCGGTCGCCACTCATGTCGACCTGAGTGGCGAAAGCACCGAAGCACTGAAGCGAACGGGACAAGCCCCCGTTTTGATGAGGTGGTGAACAAGACAGGCCTTTGCCACGCTTGGCAAATCTGGTGAGTGAGGTGGGCACCTTTTTCGCAGGCCACCCTTTGGTTCCGGAGCGCTGTCGAAACCAGCAGGACTTTCAACCCGAAGGATGGCCTTCAAGGCTCTGTTAACTGCAGCTCTGTCAGGCAACAACTCTACATGTAGGGAAAGCTTTGGCTGGCAGATTTGCTTGAAGACATGAAGTCCCTCGTGCTGACAGAACAAGGCAGGATGTCTAAAAAGTGACTGCCAAGAGGCAACGCTGGTTAGTAGCAAAGCACCTCAAGGTATCTATACAGAAGTCACATGCAATTTCTGTACCGTCTTTGCACATGGCGGAATCATGTGCGTTGCACCACATTCAAAAATTATTGTCGCTGTCCATTCAAAAATTATTGTCGCTGTCAATGCAGACGGGAAAACTGCCGCTTGACAAACACTTTGCCTTCTACAAGTCCTGGCTAATCAGGTATCATCCAGCTCATTCACAGTAGGAGTAGGTTCACCGAAGTGGAAAGCAATGTAGGACGGGATGAGCTTCCGCATGTACGCATTACGGCGAGCTTCTCGTTGCAGGGCCTGCTGCATTTCATCTGGGTCATTTCCTTGGAGGTGCTGCAGAATCACCTGCCTCATCCTCATGCGCCGCTGCTTGTGCGGGCGAGAGAAGTGGGCAGAGTTGATCGCTGGATGGTCGAGGTGACAGAATTCACACGCCAAGCCTTTGGAACATCCATGGGCAGAAGCGACAAATACACACGGATCACAGGTCCGGTTGGAGTGCGGGCTCGTCCCCGGATCTCTGGCGAAGTCCAAGCATGGCTCTTCTTTCCCCCCTTGGCCTGCGTGATTTGGGTCGACGGGGGGACCTGCAGGACTCTCTTCGTCCAAGGCCTCATCGTTGAACGTCATCTCGAACCACGTCGTTCTCGCTGCATTCGGCAGGTGCTGTGCCATGCGAAAGACGAAAAAACACAGATCGCTCTCTCGCGATTGGAGGCCCTTGAGCTGCTTGACTTTGTGGCAAATGAGTCGTGAAGTGTCTCCCTATGGGTACAAGGTTACAAGGGGATCTCTTCAAGAAGAAACTCGTCGTTCGAGTCTTCACTAGGGGATCGAGCGATCGATCAAAGGGATCAACGAGCCTTCAATGTTTTCCAGCATATGTCCCTCCCTCTCTCTCTCTCTCTCTCTCTCTCTCCCTGTCCTATCCTGTCCTGTCTTGTCTTTGCTCTGTGTCTTTGCTCTGAATCGGCTCTGTGGTAACTCTGACATCCAACCGAAAACCACAGCACCTGACCACAGTTCGTCTCCCCGGTCCCGAGGGGAGACCGCGCAGCCAGCGCGCCTGGAGAGACCGCGACCGCTGCAGCTTGTTCAGTCCAAACCGGTGAGACGATGTCTGCAATCCATCCGAGAATCTGAGAACCGAGACATCTAAAATACAGTAGACTCAATCAACTTCAATCAACTTCAATCTAGTCTGCATAATACAGAATCCGATGGAGTTTCAGATCAACTTCAATCTAAAATACAGTAGACTCTCAGATTCTGGCGATCTTGTCTATATTCAAACGGATTTGTTCACCGGACGGACGATCCGCCTTCTCTTCTGAGAAAACCTTTTGAAAAGGCGGATCACTCGGGCCTGGAGCTAAGGACAGGGTTTTGAGAACGTGAAGCGCAAGCCCAACAGTCGAGGGATTTCAAGCCATGCTCCTTCCGTATATAAATTCTTTAGCCACCAACTTGATGAAAACTAATTCTAAGAGGGTATCAACATAGTTTGAGGAATTTCCTGATTTGAGGAATTTTCAGTCGTGAAAATGTGCACAAGAATTGACATGGCATGGCCAATCTCAATTGGTGGATCTGAGTCGACTGGGAGTCGAGCAGTTGATCGACTCGTCGACTCGACGACTCAGATCACCCGCCCAAGCAGATGCCGGATCTGATGGATCCACTGGATCCGGACGTTGCGGAGGAAAAGACCCGGTTGGACAGAGGCATCGGCAGGCCGATCGGCTGAGGAGTTGTCCTATTTGTTTGGGGTTGGAAGATCTCAGCCGAAGTGATACACTACTTCTTCATGGTCCAATATGTCGACAAGAAAACAGGACCTTGTTGAACCAGCAAATGTTTTTTGGGAAAGATTGGAATGTTGCTAGATGTTCCTAGCTTTTCCTATGTACAGCGTACTCTCAAATAGTGCCTGACTCATCCTAGACTATCCTATGGAATCCGGACTTTGGCCTGTCTTTCCCTTACTGGTCCTGGACTATCCTGACATATCCTGTGTTGTCCTGCTGCAACAAAAACATCAGTTCAAACTGCTTGCACACAAGACTCTGCACTTTTGGTCATAAGAATCATGGTCATTTACCATTTCTTGGCTGCATATATAAATGAAGTCAATAGAGTACTTCCACCTCAAAAAACGTCACTGTTTGCCACTGAAATCTGCATCTGGTGCAGCCCGAAAGTAAGCCCCCACTGTTCTGAAGCTCCAAAGCTTCATCGAAGATTTCAGTCAACACAACGTTGCGTGGCTGGCGGCAAACCCAGCTGCCGACGTTGCTGTCGGCAGCTTTGCTGGCATGGAAAACAAGCAGGTCATGCAAAAGGAGACAAGTCTTGGACAAAAGTCGTGCAAGTCCACCCCGTGGGTCAACAAGCCGGCGATCAACTTCGGTAGTATGGCGAGACGCCTGGTCGCTCGCTGGCAGCTGGCGACCTTCGGCACAACTCGTGCAAGATCCGTGGTTCGATTCCAAAAAGGGTCTTGGAGATCGCCACATGCAGAGGAGAAAGGTTAGAGACAAGATGCGCCACATGCAGATGGGAGGCAAGTGTTTGGGATTTCGGGAGCCTGAACACCTGTCTTCAGTTGCAGGTGGGACACCTGTATGAGAATGTATGAGATGCCCAGGTTGATACAGAAGGCCACTTCGTTAAAGCCAAGCTAAGCAGCCAAAGACCCAAGTAGAAGCACCTCAAGCTGGAATGCAAAGGGAGACAAATGAGAGGAAGCAGCTGGAGATTGGACCACAAGTACAGTACCCAACCGGAGAGACAAACGAATGGAAACAAAGAGACCCAAAGGGGGAGCAACGAAGGGAAACACCCCAAGACCCGGCCACAAGCCTGTGACTTCCAGGCGCCACAAGTCCGTCTCTCAGCGCGACCAGCAGAGAACAACAAGCAGCGCGACCATCGCTGGTCGTGCAGCATGGCCATGACCAATGGTCCCACGTCGGACACAGGGTCCGCTGTGGCCCACATGTTCCAAGCATCTGGAGCCGAACATCACCCGATCCAACCAGATCACCCGATTTCATTGGCTTTCATTAGGCATTTTTTCAAGGCATGGTCAAGGCAACGTTGCACTTGACAATCCAGAATGCCAAGAGGCAAAATGAACCCAAAAAATGCATGTTTGTCCATTTGCGCTTGCCGAAAGGTAACCAAAAACTCAGAAAAATGAACCAACTCCGAAAATCCCGGAAAAAAAAAATTAAAAAAAAAAACGAAAAAAACACAGGCAGCAGGTCTGCAGGTCCTGGCTCAGCTCATCCCAACTGACAGACTTACTCTGAGTCTGCAGTGTCACTCATAGTACGCCTGCAGACCCGGCGCGTCACGCGGACGGCAAGTGAAGCACAACGCTGAAAAAGGTCCATGTAATTGATGTGTTTGGGGGTAATCACACTTCGGAGAAGGATTTGACCCACCAGGTGGTGTTGGGCATAAACTTTATCCAACAAAGGGTCCAGGAATAGCTGGTCCTCAAGGGTCCCTTACTGAGTCTTACTGGGCGCCTAAGTCTTGGACGTGCATCCCAATGCCAGATTGCACTTCAGAACTCCAGAACCACAAATGCCCTCATCTGGAAGAACTAAGAATCCATTCGTTTAGCTTCCATCTTTTTCCAAACATGGTAGGCGAAGGACCTGCTCCAGTTGATCCTACATGGAAAACTGGGAATAGTGTCAGCATAGTCACGAAATAGAACAACTTCAAGAAGCCCAGAAAAGTGGACACTAGTCAGTCAGGCCCCGAAAATGAAAAAACAACAAAAGGGTCGCACGGTTCGGACGCCGGACGCCTGCCCTTGTCTGAAACACGAGTCTGTGTTTCACATGGAAGAATCTGTCTGAAATGGGACTCCAACAGGAAATGTTCAGAAGGTCTGGAAATCTGCCAGTGGTGGCAAGCCATCTCAAGATCGTGTAGAAACATACTCCTGGATGCGTTGCTTTGTAGATTGGGTCTGTTTCCAGGAGCCAAAAACAAAACCACTTCCGGAGGCCAGCCCAGGCCCAAACTTTTGAAGCAGAGCTGAAAGCCTTTGAGTCAAAATCCTGCAGAGTGGCCCCCCAAACACCAAAACCACCAGGAGATCAACTTGCAACAAGACCCTTCAGAGAAGCAGCGCCACTTTTGGGGCCACACTGTCCTGCATGCCTGAGTTCTATGAAGATGTCCTAAAAGATCCTCAAAGCCCAAGCATTTTCGGCCATCAGGGGCATTTCGACTTCTGAAGACCAAGCTCTGAGAAGAGTCCACAGGCCTCAACTTGGCCTTGATGATCGAGCTCGGCCCAGTTCTCTTCGATCCTCTCCGGAACTTTGGCTTCCAGGATTCCAGCACGATTCTCCATGTTGTCTTTGGCCATGACATGCAAGGCTTGATAGCAGGTGGCCTTTGCATTATACGAGGAATCAACATCAAAGTTGAAGTTATGCTCAAAGTGCTCCAGCTCGCGGTTCGAAGTGGCTGTCTCGATCAGAGCCTCCACAGTTTTCTATGCCACGGGGTGTTGGAAGTGAATCGAAGAAACGCCACTGCTGAGAGAACTACAGGTAGTCATTCCTACAAGCTCCCCAGATACTCACAGGAAGGAATCTAGAATCGAGAAGGGAAAATGAAACCAATATGAACCCCCAAGGTTCCGCGCTCAGTCTGTTCCTCCACCAGCCCACCCAGGCCTCAAGTATTCCAGCCTCAGTGGCTTTCGCCTGGATCGCCGGGTCAAAGGCCAAGAGACGCGGCAAACGAAGTGTGGGCCCAAACATGAAGGTGACGCCCACCAAGCAGACGATGCTCTCGCAGCTGAGGCTGATGGCACCACGATCAGTGGGATTGCCCCGCAGGACACCCACCAAGGCCTCAAAGATGCCTGTGGGGAGGGCCCTTTGGGGAAAGAGATACTGCAAAGACCGCGCGTTTGTGTCATGTGTCATGTGTCATGTGTCATGTGTGTGGTTTCGGTGAAACCAATCCACATGTGGCATGAATTCATTCGCATTTGTCATGAGTGGTCATGAAGAGAATGAACATATTGAATTATTATTGAATTGCAAATACACACGCAACTACCTAGTACTACGTACCGTGGTTCCACGCAGCAGTATAAATATACACATAATTGTATACATTATACATGTATATGTCTATATTTATCGATCATGGGAGAACAAACACAAACCGCTTTTGCAGCTCCCAAGCAAGCAGCCGAAAAGAACCAAAAGTCGCACGCCCTATGAGTCACACGTAATTGAGTCGTTTTGAATGTCGTTTTGGATGTCGTTTCTCCCAGTCGCCCCGAGCACAACCCCATGTAGCTCCACCACTGGATGGGATGGAGGAACCCTTGTACAGCCGTCAACAACGGTTTTTCGCAGTGCCTGCGTTGGTGTAGTTCCACCGGAAGGAGTCCCGCCCATAGAGCATCGCCTTGACAGCCTGCGTTGTCTGAGTTGACCATCGATGAAAGCATGTCGGACGAAAGCACCATGGCCTGTACTCTTGCAGAGGAAGATGGGATTCCAAACCCCATCTTTGATCCATTTTCGGACCAAACAACAAAATCTGCACAGCTTCCAACAGGGTTGTCCAAACAACCGATCTCAAAAACCCAGCGAAACCGCCCCCTTCCACCCATCTCCCGGCCTGCAGGGTCTCCTCCCCGATCTTCGTCTCGTTCCCGTGCTCCTGGTCCAACGGTCCGGGCGGCGAGGCCGTCGCTCATTCGCTGGCGCTGGCGTTGGGTTTGGCGTTGCCGTTGGTGTTGCGGCAACCGCTTTTTGGGGTTGAAGGCTTGAAGGCGGAGCTGAACATGGGGGTGGTGAAGTGGGGACGGTGAAGTGGCTGTTCAGACCCTCACAGGATGTGCTGAGAAATTGAGGCGGGCCAAAAGGTCGACAGGTGCACTGAGCTTGGCCCACGCATGAGAGCACAGCCCAAATGCTTTGAGGGCCCGAGTTTCTTTGTGAGACAGGATGATGTTAATTGTGAAAGCCCGTTGAATTCAGTGAGGCAAACATGGATGCAGCTCCAAAACGATGTCTCAAAAGACTGCAGCCCCAAGCTTTGATGCTGCACAATAGATTGCCACAACACCACAATACCGCTCAACACACGTTTCACAAGTGTTGCCGGTCTCCCAGTCCCCCAAGCTGCCTATGAGGGGGCCAAGACTCCAGAAGAGCGATGGCGCCCAGACTGAGATCGACCAGGGGGTCGGCAAGGCCCATGAAATGGGGAAGATTAGATTGATTAGATATCTACTACCTCTCCAGAAAGATAGAAACAAAGAGAATAGTCCGCCAAGCCTTTGGCTACTATTCCTTTCACTTCCTCCCACTCTTCCTCCTCTCACCGCACCCCCAAAAAAGATTAGGGCAAAAACACCTCATCTCTCACCATCAACACGGTCCTTCATCAGCTGAACATGCAAGGGGACGATCTGCATCCGCGCGGCAACGTCTTGATTCGTCCACGTTCCCGAGGATAAGCCGAAGAGCGACTGCTTCACCGGCTCATACGCCCAGTCGCTGTACCTGGCGCCGCGGACTTCGCCGCCACACCGCAAAGGGATCGGCCCTCCAAGGCCGAAGATCGTCACCGACACCGGGCTGAGCCCTGCTCTGCCGGTACACCCTGGATGCGTCGGATCAAACAACCTAGAAGCTCAAACTGACACCCATCCTATTCCCTTCTCTTCTCCACCACCCCCGCCTGTGGACCCTCCGAGCGAAGTTTGCGCCGAACGGAGGGCGACGCTCGGACGGACGGCCCGTTCGAGAAGAGCCGCCGTCCTTCGTGTCACAGCCGGTGGAACGTGGAACATGGGGAACAAGTCACGGTACCTGGCCACCCAAAAATCAGAGCCTCCGGCGCATGGCGAATTTGGGCGACCCCATGCACCCAACACCCTGAAAACGAGCTGCTGTCCATGGAAATTGTTGCGGATGTTCTGGATCAGCAGCTCAATCCCCCCCAGTTCCCTTGCAATCTGCCGGTTCTCGTTGCTCTTGTCGAAGTAAGAGCCGATAGCGCCTCCCAGGCCAGTGACCAGTTCGTTGTCCATGTGGGATCCATAATAGGCCTCACCCAGATAGGCAGTTTTTTCATGGAAATCCTTGGAAGCCTTGACAATCCTGCCGGACAAGCACCAAAATCTGTAGTGTGCGTTTGCAAGGGAAAGCAGCCCTCCAAGAAAGAAGTATGTTCACCCGGAAGATTTGACGGTAGTTTCAAACGTGAACATGCTATGTGAACACTGTGAACATGTCGGATATTGCTCTCAAGACAAAAACTGATCTGCCTTGCAAATGTTAAAAGAAAAAATAGAACCAAGCCTTGTATAAATCCACAAATTAAAGGCAGAAGCAAAGCGAATTGTAAGTGAGAATGGTAAACAAAGCCTTTCATCTCCGTCCAATATACCACTAAGGGAGGAGTTCTTGCTTTCATTAAAGAGTTCTACAGGTGAGTCAAAATGGATGATGAACATGCATCTCAAAGCCATGTGCATGTCCGGTGCGATTCCCAGCAGTCCCAAACCTTCTGTTTATTTCTGTTTACCTTTATAATATATACATCTACTCCCTCCGATTTCCAGTCCATGGTGTGTGTGATGATCTCAAGAGCCATATATAATTCTGTTTTCTTGGTATGGGCCTGGATGGGTCTCTTGAACATGCTGGCCCCCTGTTGGATCTCACCCATCTCTGGTGCCCATGCCCGTTGGTGCCCGTCGACCGACCTCTCCGTGCCGAGTGGCGAAGGTGGCATTGAGCCCCCCCAGCTGCCCAGCTCGCAGCCCATTGGGACGGTGGAACAAGATCACCGGGCCCACGGCGCTGGCACACGTCACCTGGCGCCAGCGACGCCCAGGTCCGGACCAGTGCTGGACAGAGCAGGGATGGGCTGTCTGGCCGCTTCACAAAGCTGGATCCAAGTGAGGGATGAGAAGAGCCCCACATCAAAGGACCCCCAAGATTCGAGAATCTTTGACCCCCCCAAATGGATTTGTTGGAAGACAAGCAGAATTGGGTGAGCTTTGGGGGTCAAGGATTCTTTTTGGAAGACCAGAAGGGCCGAACGTTCGGCCCTGGGCGCTCATGCTACTGGCCGCCTCGCACCCCATCCGACCCCGTCCGGATCGGTTCGGCCTGGATGGCCTCATCATGGGGCCAGGTTCGGAGGCTGTAGACCGCCAGGTCCTCAAACGGAAACTGGGACGCTGGTTGCGACGGACCTTGTTTCTTTGGGAGGAGCCCCGTTCGTAGCGTCCGATGGCTCCTAGTAGAAAAACGACATCACTCCACAAAAGTGTACTATATATTATATGTACTCACCACATATGTGCCACGCACCATCATTGCTGCCTGCAAGCCTCAAGGCCTGGAGGCAAAACCAGGAAAGAAACCTTGAGGGTTTTCGGAAACCCCAGAGCGTAGATCCCATGTTAGGGTCTACTTGGTCAAATTTCCCAGAAACAGATCATGTACTTTGTTGTGTGTGGGCTCCGTTTCAACCATCTTAAGTCGTAACCTTCCAATTAAGGTAAGGATACTGAGTTTGGATGATCGAAAGGAAAGTCCAGCAGACTGGTTTCCTGAAACACCACAGGAGCTGTTTAGAATGTGTTCTAAACCGCCTGTGGATTGACAAATTTTAACTCCAAGACCTCTTGAAGAATGCTTGTATGTGCGTGTAACGCTTTAGTACATGCAGGCGTTGTTTACGAGGAGTTCAATTGCGTCATACTTCTGCAGCAGGGGCGTGAGGCTCAATTACACCTATCTGGGACCTACCGGACGCCAAAGGGAGTCGGTGGTGTATCAAGGGAGTCGGTGCAGGTTTAGAGTTCCCACCTGTCCCAGGTTGCGATCACTCACTGGAAGACAATGTGGGGAGACGACGTCCGCAGAGCTTCGATGTGCACATCTGGTCATCTGATCAGCTTGGTGTCGTCGTTTGCAGAAACGTGGACGGCGTCAGCTTTACACGTTTTTTCTGTATTCAAGGTAGTGGACTTAAGAGATGATCCGTTTTTTCTCGTTCCAGAGTTCTCTTGACTCATCGCCATGCAGTGCTCATGAACACTTCAACGATAGAACCACCAAATGTTAAAGAATCCATGCGGACAGAAAGCACAAAAGACCAGGAATTTTGGAAAAGGTTCTGATATTCTCTATCCCAGCATCAACGGCCTTGGCGTTGGCCCATGAATCCTGCTCCGTTTTGCTGCCGCTGTCCACGCATGCAAATAGCATGGCGCAGCCTTCTAAAGATGTAAGCCGGGCTGCCGAGTGATTCGATCCGCTCATCATTGCAGCAACTTGCTCTGCAAACGGACTCTGCATCTCTGCAGGAGAAGGGCACGGAAGATCATAGCTTGCTCCTTCTACTCGGTGCATTCGCTTGATCTTCTGCTTCTCCTTGCCAAGTGCCATCTGAAGGAAAGACATCGCTCCACACTCTTCACACTGCTCAGCATTTGCAATGAACAACCAGGTCATAAACACTGCGCTCGTAAAAGGCAGCATCTTGCTTGTCTGAGCAACGTCTGGCAAAGCAATATGGGTGCGGACTACGGCACCACGGTTGACAGGACTGGTTCACCAGAATGAGAATAAATCAAGCTGAACTACACAGATCTGGGAGTTCATGTTTTGACATGTTTTGACACACATAATCTTGGTCCACATAACTCAACAAAGGGATCAGATGATTAAAAAATGGCTCTGACCGACCCCTTTCTGTGGAGTTTCAAAGGGGTCTCGAGCCGCTGACGCCAGGGCGGAAAGCCTCACCAAATACATCAGCTGGTGAAAAATTCAACCTGTGAGAGGAAAAGAAGAGCGGCAGGATGGGAGGACCAAAAGGAACAAGGTCATAAGGGGGAGAAACCAGTTCTGAAGCGGCCCTCAAGGTGATTCCCAGATCCCTTGCATTCCAAAAAATCTCAAGATGTCAGCCAAACCCACGCGCGGGTGCCTCAGGACGCCTTCTTGGTGTCCATTCTCCGGCCACAGCATCCTCTGGGCGGGAGAGCCACTGGAGCCACTGGAGGCTGCCTATAATCCAAGATCCCTCCCACCCCAAAAGTGTTCTGGATGCTTCTGGATGATGACATGGCCATCAGTCCAAAAGTCAGAACAAGACCTGCAAGAGATGGCTGTGGGTCATGGCACCCGTCCGGACCTTCCTAAGGTGACCGCTCCGGGCATGTCACCATCCCCAGTCCGTTCACCGATCTAAAAGTAGACATATCAAGGCCTCCAAGCAGATCAGTCCATCCCAGTACCAACCAAGATCACATGAGCGTTCCGTGGGACTGGGGTGGGTGGGAATGCCAGCAGACGTCCAGACATACCTTCGTTTCTGAACCACGACTGGAGCTCGCCCTGCGGATCAAGACCTCCAGCCTCCCCCCTCCGTGTCGGACGATCCTCCCCGTCTCACGATCGTCTCACGTGACGCGAAGGAAGGAGAGCTCCACGGGCCGCTGGCGGAGACCCTGAGGAAGCGACAGACAGAAAGAAATGCGACACAGAAAAGACGAACGGAAAGAATCACATTTCGACCTTCTTCTCCCATTTACAGGTCTTTCATCTGTATCCTGCAAACTTGCTCCACCTGCCCAAAGCTTCTCGCGCCCACCCACGAGCCCCAAACACTCGCAAAATTCGGCGCCGAGGTCGGCCTCCGACAGCTCGCTGGGACGCCGTTCGGGCTCACTTCCCAAGACGAAGGTGTAGTGGGCACCCTCAATTCGCCTCGGGGACGTGCCGAGGGTACCCAACCCGGAAAGAGGTACAGTAACTACGTGAGGTATGACCATAACCTACAGCTGGAGGCTTCCTGGTGCGTCTTGAGTAAGACTGGCCCAAAGGATCGATCACATACGGTTAGATGCTTGTCTCCAAACAACCTTGCTACGACCATGAAGATCAACCGATTGTGAAGGCATCCCAAGCCTCCGTTGTAGAAAAAGGATTATGCTCGGCACAAAGTGTTTGGGTCTCGCGGAACAAAAAGAAACTCTCGCACAGACCATCAAAATAAGACTCGGGACCTGCCAGAAAAAACATGACTTCCCATCGGGAAAGTGCTTGGACCTGCCAAGCCACATCAAGCGATCCCCCACGTGGACCTCATTCCTGCGCCAGAATTGGCTCTGCTCCGGTCGAATGAACTGCACCTGCGCAGCAGTGGGCGACCGCTTCCTTCCGCATTCGAGGACTGGTGTTATCTGCAACCTGTTCAAGACTACACCAAGGACTGATGCTCTTCGTACTAGTTTGCATGTGAGTGTACCTGCGAGAGGTTCCCATGCCCCAAGGCATGCAACAGTGTTGGGAGAGTCTGAGATTTTTCTGTTTTCAAAAATACATCGTGCTTTCCATTGCTTTCCCACATTTGGCTGCTCAAAATCTGGTCTTCGCGGTGTGAAACAGTGAAATCATCCAACATTTGGGGAGTTTCACTTCATGTTTTCGACCTGAGGGTATATAAAGAACCAATCAAAGGAACTCCTGGTCATCATGGTTTTAAGTGGAAGACCGAACCCACTGCCACATGGGTCGATTGTGGATGTTCTCACTCTAAACCCTCGAAGTTCTGCAGCTGGGGTGGCGCAACCACCCCAGCTCTCCTGCCCTACCTCCCCAGAGGTGGATCCGCACCTCAGGGAGCTTGGCACGGCTAAGGCCAAAGCATAGCCCTGAGGGCCCAAAGTTCCCCTCCAACTTCACCAGGCACACCTGACGCAACCCGAGGGCCAAAGAGACTGGTCTAGAGCTCGAACTTCAACGAAGAAACCCGAGAGACCAAGATGAGACCTTCTCGGCTCTACATCCGTAGAACCAAACCCGCCTTTTCGTTTCAGTGTTGCTGGTGACCAGTGCTTGGAGCGTCGCTGGAACCACAAACAAAGCTTATACAAACATCTTCCGGACAACAAGGCCAGATCCCATTCCCAAACACAGCCCTCAAGCAGCCTCGCTCTTCTCGAAGGGCTCCCCCTGTTGTTGAAGACTTTGGGGGAAGGAGTTCGGAAGCGATGAACGTGGCGAAGCGACGATTTGTCAGAAGATTCGCCCAGACCATGAATTCTCTTGATGTGCCGTTTTCTTGCCAATCAACCACCGGCTTTTGCTCGTCCAACAAGCCCAAAGACGGACAAAGATGTTTGATGCACAAGGGCTTTGATAACTGGTGCTGAAAGCACCAGTCTGACAATCAGGTTTGCTGTAAAACCCGGACAGAAATGCAAAGAGTCCATAACACAGTGTCCGAGCATGGCTAGCACTCTCAGTGGTTTTATGTTTAAGTGGGTGTAGCTGAGCATCGATCTGGATATTCACCATACAAAAATATACATATTTGTATAAATGTATATATCCCCTGCCCATAGCTCTCTTGGAACTCTCCAAGGACGTTTTCACAACAGAAAGCTTCTGGATACATCTTCATTCCTTTCACCCGGACCCGCCAAATTACTACGACTCTTTGGTGAGCATCCAACCTCACTGATCGAGAAAAACCCAGCTCCAACAACCGGCCTTTTTGGATGAGACTGGAGGTCCCGAGACCGGAGGTCCATCGCCTCAAGGCTCTGGATGCGTGATTTCTCAAAAAGCCATGTGGCTCTCCCAACGTGCTGCTGAACACCCTCTCGCCCCACGAAAATCCGTCGAATCAGAGTTGTCCGCCTGAAAGGACCTCCTTCACCTTAGGCCGGCCCTCCTCCAGCTCCACTCGGAAGCTGATACGCTGCCCCACCTCAGGGCACACCACGGTGAGCCCGCTTCGAAGCGAAGAAGTCGAAAAGGAGGCCGGTTTCAGCCCAGGCGCCTTAGAGTTTCTGGCTTTCTAGAAAAACTCGCCAGCCAGAAACTTTATACCTGTCTTGTCAAACTCTGAGCAGATCGCCCACATAGACACCGAAGAGCACCTATTCCGGAAGTCCGTCTCATGGTCCCCGAGCGACAAAAGCCTACGACTTTTGGGGGTTCGCTTCTTCTACCCTTCGGTTGACATCAGAACGTACGGAATCATTGGCTCATATCGATTGGCTCTTCGGTCTGCTAGAACCGGCCATGGAGCCTAGCAAGTCATAAAGAGCAAACATCCCGAGAACCCAGTCACACTGGGGATTGATCGTGAAATCAATATACACCTCGCGTGGTTTCTACTCTCATCCTAATCTCTCTTCATCAGACCCTGCCTCAGCACCTGGCAGTTGAGCCAGGCGGAAGAGCACATCCTTCCCCAGCAGCTCGTGCAGCTCCTCCACTCGGATGAAGCCCCGCCGGTTAGGCCGGTCCACAGCACAGACCACGCCCGTGTGCACGGACTCAAGGCCTTGGGCACGAGGCTGTGCAGAAGGGTCCAACACCGCCATTTGAAGTCCAAAGGAAGAAACAAATATCAACAAAGAGTCAAAGACCTACTCAGGAAGAAGGGTCCGAAAACAAAAATCTGCCTGTTGAACAGCAATGCCAAATTTTTGTAGCATGCGATTTGTCTCTCACAAGCTATAAGGACTTGATAGGAGGCCACCAGAGAGCCTTTTTCTCCACTTGCAGAGCTTCGAAGACCCGGTCGCCCCCGGTCACGGCCCAGCCGCTCCCAGCCTGCCAGCGCCACTCCATCAGCCTTCGAGAAGCTGCGCGACGGCCGCCGCACCCGTGGCCTGCCCTTGGCATCCAACTCCACGTGGAACGTCACCTCGAACAGAACAATATTGTTTTGTGTCTAAATAGTGTGCTGTTTCCAGGATTGTTGAAAAAAATACATAAAAAAGATCTCTGGCCTGAGCATCCCTTTTTCAGGCCCAAGCATGTCTCTATCGAGAGCCCAAAGCAAAGAAAAAATGTATCAAAGATTGCACATACATAAAACATTGTGCCCCCCTTCTCAAGATCAAAACAGTACCATCTCCCATTCCCGTCCAACGATGAATAGTATCATAATTATCATGATTGTCATACCAAAGTGAAGTAAAACAATGTCTTCCCGAAGTAATGACACGAAAATGGGGTTGATCCTGCAAAAGTTAATAGGAACCTTTGCCAAAAGTGTAAAAGGTTTCTTGCTAGTGCAGCGCATAGGATATAGATAAAAGACGCCCCAAAAGGACCCCAACATCCCCAACTCCGACCTCTCCCGCAGTCCTTGCCCTGGCTCCCCCGCCACCAAGCGGCTCCACCCCTGGGTCCTCCCACCTGTGAGCCGCCCAAGGAGCGGGTGCGAGATGAAGCCGACGCGCTGCGCCGCGGACCACGTCCAGCTCGGCCCAGCAGCTAGGACCGACGGAACCTGGACCAGGCGACGGAGCCGCGAGACCCAGCGAGACCAGGTCGGATCCGATCTCCGAGGTCCGGAAGGCGGAGGAAGGGGGAGGAGAAAGGTGGAGAAGGTGGAGGTGGGCGTTGGAGTTCCTGGTCCTCGTTCATCCGTTCCCTCAATGGTTTGGACTCCGACTTCTCGTTGCTGTGGAAGGGACCCAAAAGAGAAAACCCTCCCTCTGGCCGGTTTTCCTCTCGCTAGAACGTGGCGTCTGGTCTGGCACTTGTCCAGTCTAGCCGCTAGCCAGCCTGTGACAGGTCGACATAAAATCCCCCCCCCAAAAAAAGTGGGAAATCCGTGCTTTGGGTCTTTTTCTGTACCCATGCGCAAGGCCCGAGTTTCTGGGCACCGAAGACGACCTCTCGGAAGCCAGGTGAAGCTTGGTCTCCCATGAAGAAGTCGGTATTTCTTGGCTGCCGTGCCATGAATCTGGTGAAGCTCGTGGGATTTGCACCGAAGGAATCAAAAGCACTCATCATCTGAGAAAAAAGATAGCACACAAATAGAACCAAAAGAATGCGATCCCTGTGTCCTGCCACGGCCTCTAGCAGCGGAGCAGCAGGTTGGAGAAAAGCAAAAAAAAAAAGGAGCAGGCGCCGTTTCGTATATCCGTGACAAGCAGCCGTCGGGACTCCTGATCGAGGGGCCACTCCGTTAGTGCCGGACACGGATCTTTGGAGTGATCCGATGAAATGGATGGCAATGGATCCAATCGTTGAGGGCTTTGGATGTGCTTTATGTTGCCTTGGTATATGACCAACAACCTTCAAAGCCGTGCTCGAATGACTCACATGGCTCACATCCCAGTCAGACCCTGGAACAATTCTTGAGGTCACGGCGTTCAGCTGCTTTGCTGTTTTGACTGCAGAATTGTCCCTAATCCCACCAGCGGCCAAGGTGCACGAACTGATAGTTGTTTTCGAGGATCATCCTTCTTTCACAAATATACAGGAATTGCTGCAACCAAAAAGTGATGTTTCCATGGAAACAAAGACACCAAAGGCAGTTGGCAGCCATTGGCTGGTTGGGTAACCCATCGAGAAAGTCTGATGATTCAAGGGACTTCACACGACACGTGTCGTGGAGAACGCAGGGTCCTGACATCTTCGGAGGACGCACGGATTGTCCGAGTCTTCGGGGACATGCCACAGATGGAAAAAAGAACATGAGGTTCTTTCACGGATTCTGTATATGTATATATATATATTAATATATAAGTATAGATATATATAATATATATATTGCGTTGGTAAAAGATGGAGCCCATATCAACCACCCATATGAACTCGATCTATCTTCGCTTCATGCTCTTCGCATCTGCTCCTGAAGCTTCCGCCAGTGGCGCTGGATGCACAAGCAGGCCTCATGCTCATGCCTCAGTGGGGCGCCAGATGTCACCAGATGTCACAAGGTCGTCTTAGACTTCTCAAGACCGGCTGATTTTCCAAGAACCCTCTTTGGCATTTTTTGTTGAAATACATATGCCAAAGATTGTTCAGACTGTAAACATCTGCCCCAAAGACCATCAACCAAACAGCAGGGTTTCCCTCTGCTTTGCGTTGATCTGTCACCGATCCCACGGTTCTTATCTCGAAATCCCTGGCTTGTTGAAGTGGCTGTGGGTTGGTCAACCCTTTTTTGAAACCAACTGACTGCAAAAAAGCTGGGAGGTCAACCTGGATGGTGTTGCTGATAGATTTTGACCCTCCCTTAACACACCTTCGACGCAACTCTGCACCTACCTACTCGATCGATCTCAGCGGCCTTCGATCCAGTGGTCCCCGTGGTTCTCCAACGCGGCGGAAGAAAGAACCTGCAGCACTGGAGACCTGCTCAAACCGCCACCCGTTTTTCCCAGTCGGATACATCATACATCCCAGCCACTAGAGACAGAATCCGGCACAGGACCTGAAAATGGAAGGACCTCGTGTCCAGTTTCCTCGTTTCCTCCTTCCACTCCTTCCCATCCCTCGGCTTCCCCCACGGCCGCACGTCGTCCAGCCGCCTCACGCACGCCGTCCATGCGCGGGGCACCGCGTGCGGCAGCGGGGCACGGGCCTCAGCGGTGTCGCCGGTCCCATTCAGCCGTTTCATTTGTTGGGAGGTCGGGAGGTGACATGCAAAAGCGGTGAGTTTTCATTGCAAAAACACACAAAGAAAAGAATTTGTGGTTCTCACAAGCAAGGTCTATGTCACCAACATATATGATAGGCTTCAGCGCCTTTTTGTAGCCGCAACTTGTGTTGGCGTTCAAGACCAACGTTAGAAGCCTTCAGGGCTTCACTTTTGTGAAACACTGCATTTGCCTTTACAGGCTTTCAAACCTTTGTCTCTTTCGCCCATGCAGGCGTTTTCAACTTCTTTCGCCCATGCAGGCGATTTCAACTTCTTTCGCCCATGCAGGCGATTTCAACGATGAATTTAATCATCGGCGCGACTCAGGCGCTTTCTTCTCCGACTTCAAGGGTGGGCCGGGTGTGGCCCGTGCAGCTTTTAAGCCGATATATTACGGCATAAAAGGTACCTCAGCCTATGACTCTGAAGAAATCATAGGCTTCAGCGCCTTTTTGTAGCCGCAACTTGTGTTGGCGTTCAAGACCAACGTTAGAAGCCTTCAGGGCTTCACTTTTGTGAAACACTGTATTTGCCTTTACAGGCGTTCAAACCTTTGTCTCTTTCGCCCATGCAGGCGTTTTCAACTTCTTTCGCCCATGCAGGCGATTTCAACTTCTTTCGCCCATGCAGGCGATTTCAACGATGAATTTAATCATCGGCGCGACTCAGGCGCTTTCTTCTCCACGACTACCTTTTCCGTTGCAACGCAGCGGGGCAACCAAGATGAGAGAAGTTTCTTTGTAGCAACGTCCAAAAGTAGTTCCGGAAGTTTGCTCAAGCCGTCAGCAATGTAAATCCTTGCAACTTTATTTGAGGACCAGCGGCCCTTAACCAAAGCTAATTCCATGCTTCCTGTCACCTGGAAGAGGTGGGTCGCCCCACCCCTCCTAGGAGAATACGGACGGAAACGAAGATGATCAAGATGAAACCTTCTCAGGTAGATGTCAAAGTGATTCCTAAAGCTTTGGTTTGAAAATTCCCACAAGCAATGCTCGAGGGCGTCGCGTGCTTTCAAGATGTCCAAAACTGTCTGGATGATAAGAATTGTGAATGGATCTTCGATAGCGACTGTTTCGTCGGCTGAATTCCTCTGACCACTCTTGGTCCCTTTCAAAGAAAGCACAAGCTGTTTCGACCCGCACAAGATGTCTCTGCCTCTTAATGACAACATCTCTCCTGTTCTCAACAATCCGAAGAACCCCAGGCATAAGAGGGCGGCAAAGAAGAGATCTTGATGGCTCAAAGCATAGTTGGCAAGGCTCATGACAATAGTACGGGTCAAGGGGGGAGCACGTGAAGGCCATTCCAATTTTCTCCAAGTGGCGAACAATCGCCACGCACTAGGGATACAATGCTTTGTAAGCGGTTCGTAAAAATGCAAACCACAAAGTGCATTCGACACAACATATAGGGATTCTCCGTCCTCCCAAGCCATTTCGATCCAAGCTGCTACTGCAGTGTCAAGCTGTGAAGGTGTGCTGACATTCTCCAACGCTGGTAAGAGAAGGCGAAGAGCATTGAGGTAAGCGTTCTTGGTCCTGGCACTGATGCCAGCTTCCGCCAAGTTTAAGCCTTTACGTGCCTCTTTTCTCTGCTTCCTCGTGGAGCGATGGATGACCTTGGCTGGAATCCTCACCATGCGCGGCTGGCCTCATCTGTTGGGTTTTCTGCACTTTCTACATGAGTCACTAGCAGTTGAATGCCATGCAGCAACAAAAGCGCATTAAGTTTCTTGAGAAGACGGTTCAACATGAGACTGGACGTCCTCCCCTTACTTATCACGCTCATGCAAACATAGGAGTCTGTGGCGTGGAACACCCTGCAATTGTGCCATTTTTGACGTTCGATGCCTCTCTGAATACTAAGAAGGATGGCCTTGAGCTCCAAAATGTTAATGTGTTGCTTTTCACTCCATCTGACCTTAAAGCAGTGTTGCCAGATCCACCATGACGAACAGACCGGCTGCCGGGGGAAACATCGTGGGTTAAGAACGTCCCCACTAATCACCCTAACATCGCTGCCAGTGAAGTTAGCACGACCCAGGAAAAATCGATTCAACTCCGCAACCGTCAGTCCTGGTTGGTTCTCAACAAGCAACTGGCAACCGTATTGAAGCTTTCGACTGAGTGGGGCTTGAAATCGAAAGGGAGCGCGAAAACCTGGTGCAAGGCCCATCCGGGCTACTAAATGATGATAATGAAGCCGTGGAACGAATTGTTTGCATAGGGCAACACCGATAATGACAAATGAGAAGACGCTGAACGCGTCACCGATCAAGGAACACTTTTCCCATTCAAAACCTTCTTGATCCTCCTTAATCTTACTCGCTGCCCAGGCTAGGTCACAATGTCCAAAACCATAACCCATCAAAAGGCCTCTCTCCTCGCTATTCAGAAGACGCCATTTGTTTCCTTTCCAAATCAAGAATTCGTTGCGAAATTGATAAGGGGGGTAAACAAACCTGGCAGCAGCCCATCTATCCTGACAATCAATGTCAGCCCTTTCAAGGCCGGCCGGGTGTGCCGGTGGTGCATCCTTAGGCACAGCCCGCATGCAAGTAGGGAACCCCTCCACCAGTTGCTGTCCTGGCCAGGTACACCCGGGCTCGAGCCACTGATGCAGGGCTGGATAAGGTGCTTTCGCCTCAATCCGCGTCCAGCGACGTTCCGGAATGCATAGCACACCATCCAAAGTCTCTTCCACTATCTCGGAAGTCCAACAAAGTCGAGGACGCCTCATAGGGACTGCATCCAATGAATCCAGCCAGTAGGGGTGAACCCCCATCCACTGAGAGATCTCAGCAGCCGCCTCCTCGTCCATTGAGGCCACGTTTTCCCGGAAAACTGTCAACCAGTAGCTCCCAGATCCGCAGGAACTCAAAGAACAGGCCACTGCTGTCACCTTCCAGATTTTTCCTAAAAGCTCTGGCTGAGCTCAAGTCACGACAAGGGAAACCGCCCCAAAGGTGAATCTCTGCAACCGAACTGAAGTCAAGGGCCCATTCATGGACATCCTCTGGGGTGATTTATGTCCCTCAAAATCTTCACGCCAGGCCAACGCCGACTGACGATCCTATTGGCAGGCTTATGCACATCAACGGCAATGGCTCCTTGGGGAATGATATCAAGGATATCGTAGATCCGAAAGGTACCTCCGATTCCCGAAAAAAGGGCGATCACCAAGATTGGGGCGGTGCCAAGACTTCGACTAGCAAGCTTTGCCGACATAAGGAAGTCCTTCCCCTCGGACGACAGCTCAGTTGCACTAGCTACTGCACCCCCTTTCTCAGATGCATCACTGCACCAGAAGGAGTTAACAACCTCGGCCCTTAAGGAGGTATGTAAAAGGGGGATTGCACACATCACTGAAAAGAGTTCACGCTTTGTTTTAAGCGACACTTCTTTGTCCCCTTTCTTGGCGTTGATGAAACCCATACCGGGACGCCTGAACTGCAAGACATGGACCCATCTCCCGGCAATCACTTGTGTTTGCTTGCGGTCCAAAAGGGGTTGACTCAAAGTCCAAAGGGTAGCCTGAAGTAATTTGCAAAACCGCTTAGGAGAACCACCAACGAAACCTATCTCTCCCTCGATCAAGGCGCCGAGCTCTTGTATTGCTGTCGCATCACTCACACGTTTCTTGTCTGATGAGATGATGCCTGTTTTGGCCCAAGCGGACTCAGCTGTATTGTGCAAGTCGTTGCCTACCTGCGGGTTGTCTCCTGTCAGCCTTTTCTCGCCTCCCATGAAGTTGTCGAGGTAGACCTGCCAAAAACCCCTGTCTGAACGGAGGCACTCTCGTGCACATTGAGTCAGGATCGCTGGCACGGCGAACCCCCTTCGGATCTGTTGCTCTGTGGGGAGCCCGGCGTTCCATAGGACCCTCTCACTGATTTCCTGCATCACCCGAACACTGCAATGCCAGCCCATCGGAAGGACCGAGCAGCTCAAGAAGTATTCTTGATTCTGTTCTGCTCCTATTTCCTCACCTCTTGCACTGACATTAAAGCACAAATACTTATGCCAAACCGCTGGAAGACGAAAGAGGTAGAAGGCGGAACACATGTCGCTTTGATACAGGTGGAGGTTCTCATTGCCCTGCAACACAGCACTTTGAAAACAGGTGATGGCAGGAAGAGAGTTCACAGCACCCTTCAGTTGTTTAAGAATGGAGTTGCTAGCACGCAGATTCATGATCACTCGCAACACTGGTCTTCCGTCTGAAAGAACTGCTGGCTTGCGCACACCAAAAATTCCGTTAAGGATCTTCTTTCCTTTGAAGATCAACACTTCTTCGGCCTTTACCCACGCGCAAATGCCTCTATCCACCAACTCCTTACACACCTGCATCCGTTCACCTTGTCCAAAATGAGCCTTCCCTGGAATTGGGGGGATAGGTCTAACAAAATCCTCTCTCAAAAGTTCTGCAGGCCTTTCCAGCAAAGCAAAAGTTGCAGGAGACAGAACTGCACCCAAAGGAATAGAACCACCATGACCGTGAGGGGGCAACGCTGGGAGAACCTGCTCTAACGTTAAAGACTCACATGTACCAAGTTCTTCACCGTCATACCCGACACGAGCGCACTTCAAATCCGAGCAAACTTTTTCAAAGGGCTCGATCGATTCGGCCGGGGAGTCCAGCAGCCTCTTCACGGCGGCTCTTGTGTTCTCCACCCCTCGACGCTCGATTGCGCTCCATTTGCCAGCGGCTAGCGGTTCGCTAAAGCCAGCCAGGCCGTTCACGGAGTGAAGAGCAACATACAACCAACAATCCTCACAATGCTGTTCAACGAAAGTCCTCTCTTCGACCTCCGACAACCTCTTCTTCCTCAACTCCTCAATCAACGCACCAAGCTCTCCTGCTCTCAAGGGGAACGAGACGGCCTTTCTCGGCCTCCCGTGACAAGCTGCGGCCTCTCCTTTTTCAAAAACAATGCGGTGAATCCAACCCCATGCTGGACTCAGGTCAACGTCTCCAGCCATCGCAACTGTCCAAGCTAGTAGGCAGCCAGCGCTCTGCAGGCCTATAAGCCGGCTGCCCACCGCTCGAAGAATCTCCTGGCCAGTCTTGAATTCTTTGAAACCCTGAGCGACAACACGCAAATCCTTCTCCTCTGACCTCTCTGACTCAAAATGCTCAACCTCTTCAAACGGGTTCGACTTTCTCCTCTTTAAACTTGGCGCCAGACCCTCATGCCGTGACAAGGGATTTAGAGGCTGCCCATCCTCCATCTCTCTCATTTCTGACTCTGATCGGGTTTGTCCTGGGAGTCTTTCCACACATTCTTTCCTTTGCCTTCCTTTCCTCTGTCTCCTTTGTCCTTCTCCTTCCACTTTCCTTTCTTTCCCTTGCCTTTTCCCTTCTCGGGCTGCCACCAACCTTTTCCTCGGCCATCTCCTCCAAGCCAACTTCTGTTTCGACCTGGAAACCATGCGTCCGGGGTCTCGGCTTTCATGGATGCTTTGGCGTGACGTCTCGTCTCTAGCAGGATTGCTGCTGAGGTTGCATTGGTCTCTTCGCCCTCCATGACTTCCAAAAACCTGGCCTGGCCCCATCCCTGATCCAACAGGGATTGATGGGTGGCTAGGAAGTGGCCCGCCAGGTGGTCGCAGGCCAAGGCGACCTGTCCTGATCGAATCAAGTCGAGGGTCTGCGCCATCAAGTGCATGTCTCTCATCTGGCCTCGAGCATGACTGTGGTGAGGACGGATATGCAACTGGTAGTAAGTTACCAACTTCACCCCTGCGGTGATAGCACTGTTGACGGTCGGGTCGACCTCGACGAGGGAGGATTGGTCCAACGCTGTTTGTGCTTTCCTCACCAGCAATCTCAGGACACTTCCGGGGCTGCTTTTGGCTCGTCGCCTCAATGGCGCCTCGAACTCGTCGGTCTCGTCGCCTGAGGACTCGCTGCATGAATCCTCCGAGCTGGAAGTTGAGACTAGGACCCCGTTCACTAGTTTTCGTTTCTTTTTCTTTCCTTTGTCCTTTTTCTTTTTGCTCCTTTTCTTGGATCCTCCTCGGCTCCGCTTCCTTCCTTTCTCTGGGGGATCTCCTCCGTCTCCGCCCCGACCAGCGCTCGAGGTCTCCCCCAGCACACGGTTCAAAAGGGCCAACACATCCTCCTTGCCTTTCTCCTTCTCTGTGCTGGGGCTCTTGGACGTCTTCTTCCACCCTTGCGGATTCTCGGCCATCTGCTGAGCCTGCAATGCCAACTGTGATGAGATGCTCTTCGTAGAAGTATCTCTTGTATCCTCTGACCTCTGAGTGGCTCTCTTCAGCGTCAAGCCCGTGCTCAAGCTCTTCGATCCCTGAACAGAGCTTGAAGCGGCTGGTACCTCCTGCTCTGCATCCTCTCCATCGTCCGCCTCGGATTCCGGCGCAAAATGTACCCTCTTGGGTTTCGACGCTCCTCCAAGCCTCAGCCTCAAAGCCTCCAACTTCTCCTTGAGCTCTGCTGTACCTGCGACGCTGAGGGAAGCTCCTTCGTCCAGCCTCAGCTCCTCTGGCAATTCTCGACTGGCGGCCTTTTCTCCTGTCACTGTCTTCGGATCTCCTGACCCGGGCGTCTTGCCTCCAGGAGTTTTGGAGACGCGGGCCTTGGGTGCAGCCCCTTCTGCTTTTGGGGCTGCCTTGCGCAGTGCTCCAGGTCGTTGAGCCGACTTCGGAGTAGTATTTCCCTTTCCTTTCTCGCGCGCCACAGCCTTCTCCAACTCGGCAGCCTCTGCACGTCCTCGGGCGGCCTCCTCTCCTCCACTGACCTCTATTTCCTCGGCCTCTGCTCCAGTCAACCACTTCTTCACCTGTCTTCTCTGATGAGCCCCATAGTATTCGGCGGTGAAGTTCTCGTTGGTGAAGAAGCGGACCTGAGTGGCATGTAACAGTCGAGGGTCGAAATGAGTGCAAGGAAAGCTGCTGCATAGATGAATAGCTCCTCCTCTTCTGTTGAACCACAAAGAAAGCATCTTGCTGCCCTCCTTGTCTTCTCCTCCAATGAACTTGGCCGCCAACTCCATACCTCCATCTGATGTCACGCTTCGCTCCAGTATCAGGAAAGCAGCTGTACCTGGTGGAGGCTGTTCTAGATCGGTGCTGCCCAAGGGAATCATTGCAATATCCCCTTTTACAGGGGTGAGCATATGCCATTCCGCTGTCTCACTCGGGGTGAACAAATCACCCTCCTTCCACTCCTCAAAGATTTGCCTCAACGTCGCCATTCCTTCTCCCTAGGGGACAAGGGCTTGTCCTGAGCTTTGAGCTCAGCCAGCTTCTGCACGCTCTTGCGACGATGAATGCGAGCCTCTGGATCGTGTCTTCGTTTCGAAGATTGTTGATGCTTCGAACCTCCACGACGACCACGCCTTCTCTTGTGGCCCGACGAATGCCTCTTTTCCTTCTTCTCCTTTTTGGGGGCAACGGGAACTGCACGCACCTCTTCTGAACAACGCTTCCTCTTTTTCGACTCTGCAGCCTCTCCAGATCCAGCGCCCTTTTGGGGCGTCACGGACTCCTTCTCAACGGGAGGTTTCCGAAGGGGTTCAACGCACGTCTCAACCTCAGGCTCCTCGGAACACTCCTCGTAAGTGTACTCGCTCTCCTCGTCACTCTCAGACTCCTCAGCGGCGTGCTCGGGTGTCTCAACAACCTCAGCCTTAGTCGAAGTCTCTCTGGCAACAGGTGGTGCCTTTGGAGGTGGGGGTGTTGCTCCGCGAGCCTTAGCAGTGGCTCCTAGCGGAGAGGAAGTGTGTTTCGACCCACTCTTATCCTCACCTTCAAACCTCAACCTCAAGGGAAGAATCCTCAAAGTCTTGACAGACTTCGCCTGCTCGACAAGCTGGTCAGCGGCGAGTCGCCTCAATTCAACCGACCCCCACCTTCCTTTAAGCTCAGAGGCAATTGCCTCCAGAGCTGAGCAACTCAAGCACCAGCTATCTCCCACCACAGGTGGGGCAGCACGGCACTTGTTGCACGCCGCGGAGCTCATCAAACCCCGTGCAGCTTTTAAGCCGATATATTACGGCATAAAAGGTACCTCAGCCTATGACTCTGAAGAAATCATATGATTGTGCTTGTCATTTTGTCCATCAAGGCTTTGTGAGCTGCCAAATGCAGATCTGTACAGGGGACTTGCCTTGTATAAAAGGTTGGAAGGTGATCCATTGCTGCAAAAGGGAAAGAGCCTCCGTAGTGTTGATAGGCAAGTTCACCATGTGAGAAACCAACTCAAATACTGAGTCCACTATGTTGATATCTAACGGATTCTAACGGGATACAGGAATTCGGAATTCTGCAGATTCCCTGCCTGAAACCCAACTCATTGTTGCCAAGACACCTGCAGCCACCGAGGTGGCACGGCGGCTGCCTCAGAGAAGTGCATGATTTCGCGCATCAAGACCGTGTATACTATATACCTGGATCTTCCAACTATACAGAATGTCTACCTTTTCATCCAAAAGGCGCAAACGTTGCATAGTTGCAAGATCCAGGTATACACACTGTGAACGCAACATGGTTACGTGGATGGCATGGCCCCGATTTCAGATGACAAGTGCCTTTCTATCAGGGAGTGTATTGGGCCGCCCATCTATCCCCGCTTCCGGAAGGAAGCCATGGACGGAAACCATGTCTGCCGGACGTCAGAGGTTTTGCGCAGACGAAAGTGAAGTTTGGCGAAGCCCGTCAGTGGAAAACAACTTCTCAGCCTGGGTGACCGCACACGAGCAGCATAGACCTTGGTATAGCAGAAGTCATTGAGTTTCTACGACCCTTCTGGGTCAGAGCTCGTTGTCTCGCTTCGGGAATCTGGAGTGCCCAAAGGGCTGCGGAGTGGGAAGGACTTCAATCCGAAAGTGAGGGACTTCATTGGTCGCAGGGAGGAAGGTCTTTCACTTGCAATAACAAGTGCAAGTATATGTCACATACTGTCGTATGCTTGATCCTTCCCGCATCCATTCCGAGCAACAACGGATGATGATTGGCAAGGGGCATAACCAACCAAAGAAGCTTATACTGTTTTCAGCTGACCATCATCACCCACCTCTTTGCCCATCAACTGCTTGCGCCTCCAGAAGCTGCTCCCGGGAGTGGCACACCGCCTGGACTAGATGGACCAGCACATGAGCCAACAACTCGTCGGCGGCGTGGAGCCAACCAAAACTCCAAGACCCGACCACGGTGATCTTAAGACTTGACTCAAGTTTATGCCGCCCAATCTTTGGAACACGCTCCAAACACCGTGTTGTTCAGATTGTTGTCGAACGCAACCTGTGAGTCGTCAGCTTGGTCGTGTACATGCCGGACAACATATGGCGATCGGCGAAAGTGAAACACAACATTTCACGGACTCCCTAAATTGCCACGTACATCCACGTACATAGCAAGGAACTGAAACCTGCAATAGCCAGCAAGCCACCGTGGTCAGAAAAAACAAACTTCTCATCCATATTCATCCATACTCTTCATGGTCCAAATGAAGCTCAAAAAACCCTTCGGCATTCCCAACAACCTCATCCCGACGACCTCTCCAGATCTCCTCGGTTCCGCCCCCCGTTCTTCCTCCGCACACCGCCGACCCCCTATGGCCATGGCAGGCGATGCCGACTCCCTCCAGAACTGCGTGCAGGTCGGGTGGGGACCGGGCTGCACTTGAGCTCACTCTCGCGTGTGGCACGTTCGTCAGAATATGTCAGTTGTGCTTTTGCTGCCCTTGATCGTCGGTCGTCGTTGCCGATGTTCTGGGCGTGTCAGGCCCCTCTCAGAAAGACGTGCTTTTGGGAGATCTTTTGGTTTCTGAGAGACACACCTTCACCACAGACCCAATTGGGGAGTGTATTTTTGTGTTGCCTGGCTCTGTTGAGACCGGCGGAGTCGAGCATCTTCTTTGCGCATTTAATAAGCATGGAGCCGCTCCGAGCAAACGAGCCTGTCCAGACCTTGGGGAAAAGAGTCTTGAAAAAAAGAGGTTGTCCATTTGAACCAAGAATCAAGAACTCAAGAACATGGACGTTTGTCCAAAGAGTACGAGATCAATAAAGCTTGACCAAAGGACCGGAGGTTATTTTGATGAACGATGGGCCCATGGGTGCAGATACAAAGAACGTAAACACTCGAAGAACCAGTGGGGACCAGCAACCTTCCGCTCGCCGCTCGCAACTTTCCAGCGTGCCTTCGGCCTGTTCGCGGGAAGACTGCCTCTTGTTTTGCAGCCGCTGTGCATGTGCATCGCAAGGAATGAGCAATCCGTTGGCTTTAGAACAATTTAGGGTCGACAAACCAGTGGGAATCGCGATTTCTACGAATCTCGTTCTGGCAGATCTGCACCAATGACCATGTTGCGACCCAATCAGACTAAGGCTAAGGTCACTGGCCTACAAAGATTTCCTTCACGTCGGTTTGTCGGCGTATCCTCTCTGCCCCAGTGTCAGTCCCACCTAAACACGTCAGTCCAGCATGGAGAAGGGGACGGGGATTCAGAGCAAATTGATGACCTTCAACTTGGAGAAAGGCCACGCAGATACCAAGGTTCCATCCCCCTTTGCTTGACGCGTCGTGTCGATATGTTTGCACCTCCAGTTCGAAAACTCGAGGAGAATGATCAGTTCTTTGTCGGGTCTGCCATCATACAACACGCGTTGATAGTGATCCCTTTAAGGACTTGTTGTTCCGTTCTTTAAGGACTTTAGCGGGCTTTGTGCTTCCCCAGCATCCTTTACATGATGAAGCTGCTTTGACAAACTCCTGTGAGATCTGGCTGGTGCTTTCTCGGAGATGAATAGATGAGGGAATAAAACACCAGCTGAGTTAAAGAAATTCCTTCAAGATTCGATCCTTTCCTTCTATTTTGCACCAGTCGGACCAGAACAACACTCTGCTTGATCATCCCAACTTCTTGGAATATCTACCAATGATCTCAGCCCATGCCAAGCTGCGCAAGCTTTGAGGTACAAGGTACAAGGCACTTGGCCTTCAGGCCAAGCCATCTCGGAAACCCGAGTATCGGGAGCTCGCGTGTCTATCTCAAAAACCCTCTGACATCATCTGACCATCTCAAACAATCGAAAAAATGCGCGTCAACAGCGACACAGGCTCCCGAGCAAGGGTCAAGGGGGGCCAATGTGCGTCGGGCCTTTGCCAACGCAGTAGAAGCATCTTGGGAGGTGATTTCTCTAGACGTCGGAGACTCCAAAGAGACTCCATGTGTGGCGCCATTCAATTCGATCGATGTTGAACTCTCTGGACTAGCTTCCTGCAGCCTGGCCCAGCCTCTAGTCACTGTAGCCTGTGTTGACCTTCCAAAACGAACCTAGGCTTTCTGCTTCTCACAAGCTTCATGCACCTATGCCGTCCCAGCCGATGATTCATCTCACCTCTCAAAGAAGCCTGGAAGTGGGGCTGAAACCCTCAACCTCCGCCTCGCACGGAAAAATAAAAAGAGCACCTCAGCCAGCGCGGAGAAGGCAATGGCACAAACATGGCATTAAGGCACATCCATCATTGGTGGCAGCACATCCGTCAATCTTGTCTGCTATGCGCTGAAAAAAGTTTGGAGAAACACGAAACTTATACGGTTTACCTACATAGCAACCACAAGAAATTGAAAAAAAAAAAACAGATTGGATGGGTCCCGCTTCGAAACCTTGCTTGAAGGTGACAGACCCGGCAAAAAGTCACCCGAACTTCGATCTTCGATCCTCCACTTGGCCAACGCTTCCTCCCAGGCACTGAAGCAGTGCCTTGTTGGTTTCATCGTCGTCCATTTCGTGAGGATGCCCAAAACTCTCATCTCGTCGGGCCTAGCGAGTCTAGCGAGATCCGCTGCGGAGTCGGCGCTCGGCGAAGCGCAGGAGGTATGATGTGGTAGCGGAACAACGACCTCATAGCCACATGGCACCTATCGATATCCACGGTTTTCTCGTGTCAGAACGGCAGAACTGAAGCCTTTGCTAAGACATTGCGGCAAGGATGACTATGAAGGTGTGGCAAAGATAGAAACGTGCAGCGGGGCTCAAACCAGCATACCAGCAATCAGCATACCGAGCCCAAGCATGAGTCCACACCTCAAATGTTCCCAACCAAGTGGGCGTCCCAAATTAAGGTTGTTCTCCACCAAACCAAACCCACGCTCATTTTTGCAGAAAAGCCCTGGCCTCATCCAATCTTGAACTCACCGCAAGCCTGGAATCCAAGCGCATGGAATCCGAAATCCGCATTGTCTCGAGCGACTGACGGTGACGACGTGGAGCCTCGTCGATCGACGAAGGTGAGGTCTGGTCATCTCAGGATCAACGCAATGAGACTTCGTGGTGAGGTCGGGGGGCGTCATTCAGCTGCCGAAAACATGAGAATCCTTTGGTCGAAAAAGGTTCCTTTCAGTCCCAAAGGTCAAAGCAAAAAAAGAGAAAACAAGGAAAGTCACGAAGGACTGGCAAAATGAGGCCTCTGCTGAGGGGACTTCGGCAAAAGTTCCGCGATCTTGCATCAATCACTGAAGTTCCCAGTGGAGAAAGGAAACGTGGACTGGATCAAGAAGTCCACATGGCGAAAACCAAACCATTTGCTTTTGTTCAGCCAAGGTATCCGACAAACTACCCCAAAATCTGCTTCTGAAATCAGATATATGATATATGTACACTATATCATAGAAGAAATACGTGGGTGGCAGGTTTTCCTCGAGTTAGGATGACCATGAAATCTGAAAATGACTCGGAGAGTCAAGCCTGGCCGGCTTGGGTGGATTTACACATCCGTTCTTGATGGTTTTGGGTCCCCCCAAGCCGTGACGGTAAACTGGCTCCCCACACCAAAACTACAGTTTGGGCGACTTTATTGACCACTCATCACTGCAAATGTCCAAGCACCCACCCTCATGAGCTGCAATGCCGTTGCCGTTCCTGACATTGTTGTCAGCTCCAGCATCAATCAATATCCACACAACATCCAAGTGTCCGTCACGAGCTGCAAACGGGGGGGTAGCGCTGCAAGTGTCCCAACCTGTCGCGGGTTAAGGACACGCAAAGCCACTCGCTAGGCAGAGTCCTCAGGGAGAGTACAAGCTGCCTGCAGGGTTCTACGCCGTAACGTGTGCTCTTCGTGTCGGATGTTCCCGTCTGCTTTTGCCGCATCTTTGTTGGCTCAAGCAACAATTGTACAACTTTCAAGTGGTCTTCTTGGGCTGCTATAATTTACATCGGCATCACCCCATCTGCTGTCACCGCATCCTTGTCAGCTTCAGCCTCAAGCAATCAATAACCCGTATACTGACCTTGCACAACTTCCAAGTGGCCTTTTCGATCTGCGACTTGAACTGGTGTAGAGTTCGTTTTGGCATCTCTCGAGCTTGCGGTACTTGGAGCAGGTTCTTAACTTGACCGCTCACATGCATGGAGTAGTGGCTGAGTCAAAACCTCAGAAGACAAGAGTTCAGGACGACCAACGGTACAATGGGTACTACACACCATGGCATTTGATCTCGCCCTTGTCTTTGGCGCCTTTGCCGAAACCTTGAGCATCCAAGCCTGATCACGAGCTGAAACGAATTGCGTAACAAATCCTGAACAAATTTCCCAGCTTCCACCATGCATCGCAAGTCATCCTCATGAAGCCAGAATCTGTTGTGCCGGACAGATCAATAATCTGCATACTCGAGGCTGACATTCTAAATATGTCCCCTCGACGTTGGTGTGATGAACAAGGCTAAACATATGGAGGAGCATGGAGAAACCAAACCAAGCAGGAGACCATGAAATTGCTCTTAAAAACAAGTAGAATTAGGCTGGCCGGTCACGTCCCATCCCTTTCGAGATAATCGCTCCCCGGTTGGAGAAGGAACCTTCTGAACTTGGAGAGAAGGGACCTTGCGAAGCGAAAAAAACTGGAGGCATGGGTGGGAAGCATGGGGAGGAGAACATCTGGTTGGACGTCCCATGCGATCGGACGAAAACATCGAAGCAGATCGAAGCAGATCGCCGCCCAGCCTCGGTCGATCCCGATCCCGATCCCGCGGCGCCAGAGGGCCTTCTCGCTCTCCTCCCAAAGCATCTTCCTGTCAGCCTCCTGGTGCGCTCTGCGCAGCTGGAAACAAAAGGAGTTTAGCATCCGTCGGATCAGTTGACCTGAGTTTCAGCAGATCTGTGGACGCCCAAGTCGTAGATCTAAGTCACTGGAAAAGCATCCAGGTGTTGTTCTTTAGCTTCCCTCACTGGGCACCGCTGTTCTTCCAAGTGGGTCGTTGGAAGGTTGTTTCAGCCTAAAAGGACCTCATTGTGACATGATGCGCTGCAAAACTGCGACAACTGGGAGCATCTCCCCAATTTCTGTCCCCAGTGCGGTGTTCTGCTGGTGGTGGAACGGCTGGTCCTACTTTGTGGCGCCGCTCGCATCACTTCTGGGCAAGACGCCTTGACCACCTCCGGCACTCGACCCAACCAGGCCTTACCACCCTCCCCTCTCCCCTAAACACTCAACGACACGGACCCTCCGTGGCTGTCCAACCCCCCCCCAACCTTCCGCGTCCTTCATGCAGATCGGTTCGAGGGGCCATTTCGCTGGCGGTCCCGTGGTGCGCATCCCAAACTTCTTCTTCGTCCTCGGCGACGGCACTTCGAGTCTCAAGACGGCGCCGTGTCTCGAGACGACTCGGAGTCCCAAGCCTCCCAGGAGCTCCTGAGGACGCCGCAAAGCCACTCAGCGCGCGGTGTTCGGCCGGTTCGTCGGAGCTGGTTAACGCGGGCGAGGTACGTGGTGAAGTGAGACGACACCGAGGAATCGAACCCAAGGGAAACGGCGAATCCTTGGGTTTGCCATCTCAATTGTTGAACAGATTCTTGGTTCACAAAGAGAACGAAGAGGTTTTACGGATCCAAATGGGTGGGGGGATGCTACATGATTGGGTTCACACTCACCTCCCTCGCCTCCCTCACCCCCCAGTCCCCTTCCGTTCCCCCCCTCCAACGCGCGTGCCCGCGCGTGCCCGAGCGTCGGTTCGTAGAAGTCGCCATTGGCCACGCCTCGCTCCGTCCCCGCGCGGCCGGCGACCACGTCCGATCGGTGGCGACTCCGGGAGTGAAGTGTCGACAATGTTCATGTGCTTCATTGTGGCTCTTGTTGAGTTGTTTGAGGTCCTTAGGATCTTCCAGGCCCACATCCATCAGCAGACATCTCCATCCCCAACCCTGAGAGTCCAGTCATGACTCATTTTACACCTGATAGTGGTGGATGATGACTTCGACTTCGTGAGGTCAAATGAGTCAAAACGGAAGTTCTGGGGATGTCAGGATGTCGGCTGGTGGAGTGTTTTCTTCACCAAAGAGGTTCTGAATGGTCCTGACGAGTGAAAACAATGCTTGATGGTGGACCCTCTGCTGGTTGTTCTTTTTCTTCAGGACCAGTACTGGGCAGCTATGATCATAAACCATCATAAACCATCAATATAAACCATCATAAATAGACCCAAAAACTCACTTGGACACCACTCTCGACCCTTTCCAAACCTCTGTTTAAAAAAAGGAAACTTCAGCTGTGCTTTTGGCTTGCCCAGTTTGCCGTGCTTCCAGAAAAGTGTACCTCGTGTCTCTACAAAAGCGATGGACTGAAACCAGAGGGATTGTCGTCCTCCATGACTGGTGCCCAACATGACCAGCTGGACCGGAGGCCCACGGGCGCTGCCCATAAAGAGCTTGGTCCTTTCTTTTGGAAAAGCCAAATCAAATCTGCCGGTGCTCCATCTTCTCCACCCAAAAAATACCATGAAGCCGCCAAATCCATATGTTTGAGTCGATTCCTTCTGCTCACCAAATTTCGTTAGAGGGTAGCCGGGCAGCTCCCCACCCCAGAATACCTCATCTACCAGCACACCGCGCCGCATCACCGCACCTGAGCCCGCACAGCATTGCAGCAATGGCATGGTCCCATCCTCTGCGGATTGCGCATATTTCCTCAACCGTGCAGCCGGGTCTTTCTGTTGCCGGGTCTTTCTGTTGCCGGTCAGCGGGTCTTTCTCGGTGGTCTGGTCCGATCGTAGGACATAGGAGTGGATAGAATGGTGGCATAGATATTGGATGCCTGGATCCCTTAAACTTCCTCCGGTTAGTCTGGAGTCTCCTTTTTGATGAGGTCTCGCTGGAATGGAACTTCCGCGCCGACACATGCCATGCTTGAAAGATTCCCTGGACCAGAAACGAAAGCGATGAAGAAGCTGTTCTGTTCAGTATTGTTCAGCCGAGTCTTGAAGAAAGTTGCGACCAGTTTGCAAACACCACGGTCCGAGTCCGATGTCTCCCCCCCATCTCGGGCGACTGCCGAACTTCGCGGGCGAACGCCTTCTCCTTCCAACTCTGCCCCCACAATCCCACGCCAAACCCACCAGCTCCGGTGGGGGGCGTGGTCTCGACGGACGAAGAAAACCGCTCCGTCGAGAGGCATGATCCAGGTCTCACTCATGCCGCCCGAGCCGTTGGTTGTCACCTGCCGGTGGACGAACACATTTGTGTATTACACATGTATTGTGTCACATGTATAAGATATGTAAATAGGTAGTACTATAGACGTCTGCCAAATCCCCAACCGCTTTTTCAAGTGAATTGGGCGAATCGGTGCCTTACCTGCAGGTTGGTGGAGGCGAGTCCAGGAGCACAAACTAAAGCCTTCACCTGCGGCGTTCGAACGCACGAGCCTCAAGCAGAGGGGTCCTGGAATAAAAAGAGCCAAACCAAAGCGACACCTGGGTAGATGGGTCACAGAGATGGCGGGACCTTTCGCATGGGTCACATATAATGGTCATGAGCGTTCATGCGAGAGCTGAACTGTTCGGCCATTGGTTTCATCGAGGTCTGTGATGTTCCATCCGACTTGAGGAATCTCCTCTTTGGCCAAAGCGGTCGGTGAAGTCTTTACGTAGAACTCTCTCCGGAATTCGCAGAACTGGAGGACTTGCACGTCCAATCATGTTCCAAAAACGCCATCCTTTCGGTGGGTGTAGGAATCAAGAATAAAACTGAAGAGAAGAATCCTCATGGTTTTGAGCTTCGATGAACCCGGCATACCTCTGCCCGCGAAAACTTCCTACCGATGATTCTTCATCGGTCAGAACACGAGTTTCAATCTCACCCCAAGCAAATGTGGCGCTGAGCCGATCTGAGCTATCAAATTACTGCAAGCACCTGTAGGTAGCTTTTGACAACCTTCTAAAATAGAAGTGTTTGCTTCATTGTCTTTATCTCCTGCATTTCCCAAACTGATCTCCCCATGTCTCGGTGTCCGTTTTGCCGTGGGTGATCGCCGACGGGCACGCGCCGCCGGGCACGCGCCGCCGGGCACGCGCCGCGGCCAGCCTTGGAGTTGGCGGCATTGAGACGATCCTGCAACCTGGAGTGGACGATGATGACGACGACGGGTACGAGTTCTTTAAAAAGCACGAATTCACCAGCATACCGCCCCGCCCAGCCCTGGGCCACTAGACAGACATCCAAGATCATGGCCTGAAACTCTCAGGTGTTATTCCCCAACTGCAAGGCTTTTTGGGCAATGACATCATTTTGGGGGGGTCACTGATGTTATTCTTTCCCAGATTCTCGCAAAAAGGACCAACTCCTCCAGTCTCCTCTTCAGCCCAGTCCGACTCTGCTCACACTCCGCAGCGGGGCTCGTCATGCGACAGAGACGCGCCATGGTGAAGACCACATTCGCGAGCTTCGTCTGATGATACCTCCACGAAGCGAGGCTTTCGGCCAAAGCAAAAGCAACACCCTCTTTCTTCCAGGCATGCGACTGCGCAGACCATGCTGACTCTACCAGACTGCTAGTGAGGGCACAACAAGTAGGTCTCTCAACACGGTCTTCCACAAAAGAGTACAAGACAGTTAAAGCGGACGCTACTGTACACTCAGTAAGTTACACTCGTCTTTGCTCAAACTATGCCAATTTGGGTTGGCAAACGGACCGCCAGGAGTCCCCACCCAAACCAGAACTTGGATTTTCAATTGGTCCAAGTGGCAGTTTCAAGGGAGGGAAAACAGTTGAGCATCTGGTGACCCAAGATCATCTTCAGCCATTCCTTTCGGTGGTTTCTAATGCCCACAGACTCCAAACCTATCATTCAACCACCCCCACCAGCAGCAGCCCATTTCCGCCACGTCCACAAACACCGCCGCGTGGCCGTTGCCAGCGTGCGCCACCGAAGATCATGGAGGAGCCGTTGCCGCCCAACTTCCCGCCGTTCTGGCCCAAGTACTTGGCCTCCGTCGGCGAAAGCCCGAGCTGGGACGGGGGCGAGCGGGTGTACCGGAACGGCATCGTCAATGATAGGAAATGATCCTATCAGTAAGGAAATGATCCCAGAAAAAACTGAAATCCCTAGACACAGATGTGGGTCTTTTCTGTGAAAGCAGGGACCGGGTATGAGGTCTCGGCCTCCGGGTAGCAGCATGTGTTCAAGACCTTTGGTGAGAAATCAAACTAAAAGAAACAACACTGGGATGGGCTCCAAACAGCTTCAATTCCTAGTGGACACGGACGGTGGTGTTGCTGGGAGGCACTTCGCGCTTTTTTGAGACAAACCCTGTGTTGAAGTTCCCACCCACTCGCAGTGAGCTGTGAAAACAGCTCCACTCCCTCACTCCCGCTCAGAGCTTCGTCCAGGCACGTCCAGGGGCTTACTCGGCCCCGCCCGGGCGGCGGAGGAGTGGTTCACGATGCGGCTCTCCCCACGTTGCGCGGCTCCTGCCCACACGGTCGCTGCGTGACCGCAGATGGTCAGGCGCTGGACCCAACGCAGAAAAAGCGGACGCAGGAAGTTCGGCGAAACGAACCAAAAGAAACACCCTCTCAGGAATTTATATAAATCGGTGAAAGTCTGGGGTGGTGTGTAAGTCTGAGGTGGTGTGGTGCGGTGTGGGGTTGGTGTGGGGGTGGGGTGGATGACCTGGCGATGCGAGAAGAGAGATTTGCATCGCAGCGTTCAGTGGTTTTTTAGGGACTGCATTCTTTCGTTTGGTTTGTTGTCTGGAAGTTTTCAATGAAGCCCCTTGTTGTCGAGTACAACTGACTGTCCTCTCTATGCACTTCTTCTCTTCAGAACTCTTCAGAAGACTCGTCACTTAACACAAGACATCGCACACCAAATAACCTCCTCTAGGTAAGACATCCGGCTTGGGCGGATGTTCGCTTATCTCTTGCCCTCGAAGAAGAAGAAGAAGAAGAAAAAGAAGAAGAAAAAGAAGAACAAGAAGCGCTTTAGAAAGGGCCAAAACGATCACAATGATAGCAAAACCTCTTGTTTTGAAACACTACTACTACTGGCTAGTATTGGACAATTCTGACAAACGACACCAAACCTTGCAAGATCTTGCTAGCAAAGGAGCAACAAGACAACGACAACAATCCAAGAAACATATAACGAACGGATTTGGGGATCAAAGCGAGGGACCACACTGGGGTTCCTTACCATCCCCAATTCGTTTGAAGCAAGGTCCTGACGATCCTTGATCCAGAATTACTCAAGAAAGAACCCAGCACCTGTTCCATCAGTGGAGACCATGATTCACCCCAAAACATCTCGTGCCGAGATGAGATGCATCACCCCCCCCTATCCATCGTCGTTCACGATCCTCGCACCCTCCGTTTCTTCGGACATCTGACCAGACGCGGACCGACGCGGACCCCGCACGAGTTGTGGTGCGAGTGAAACGGTGAGTGAGTCCGGGTCTCCTTTCTCCAACAAGGGGAAGAGCCTGGGCACGGTGGGGGCAACTGGCAGACTGAAAGAGGAGAGGATGGAATGCTGGATTGAGCCTCTCGAGAAAAGCGGATGAAAATGGATGGAACTGTTTGTCACCCTACAAGACCTAGATGAATGAAAAATCCGAAGAATCCTCCCGTTTGGGATTCGTGTCAATGTCCACCTGCCTATTGTCCAGCCTAAGTCAAAGCAAGACTTCAAAACGAGGGTTTTGCGGCCGCCATCCGCCATCCGCCATCCCAAACTTGTCTTGACTCTGAGTAGCTCTTTGGTCAGAAGGAAATGAGACAAATGGTTGGTCTGCATCTGCACGTCATAGCCGTCCGTGGTGGCCTTCCCGAACAACCAGCGCTCAAACCGCAATGGAATTTCGACGAGGCCGATGGTGGGCACAGTTTCTCAGCGGCACGAACTCAGCGGGCACCGCACGAACTCACCATCGACGAACTCACCATCGAACACGCATCATTTGCCACCCTCCGCCGCCCGCCTTGTCTTCCAACGCCATGACGCCCGCGTTGTTGCCTCAGGTGGACAGTGCCGAAGTGCACAGGTCTTCCCCGGCAAAAACGTCAAGTGTGTCGGGTTCCAGATGAGATTGGCAAACCTTCTGACGCGAAACCCAGGGACTCTCGATTTGCAGACTGTGTGCTGATGCAGCCCATCTTTGGCAGGCAGAAGCAAGAAACTATAAATCTGGAAAGAGGTGTTGCTGTCATTCCAGTGGCTAGCCATTTCCCACGGCCGCGAGTCCACTGGGTGTCCGATCACAAGACATCAATGCCGGAATCCCCAAACATCTCCTGGCCACGCAAGGAAACACGCCTGGAACCCACGACGCGGCCACCACGTCCGGAAACGGATGTAGCCAGGGAAAACCTTCGGACGAAACGAAGGGCGAAGTGAAAAAAGTTTCACCTGCAGGCGATGTCTGCCGTTTGGGACCTTTGGGATCTGGTTCGCCTCAAAGAGGCGCTCACGGAGCATTCTCACGGAGTTTCGTCTCTACTCTCTAGCCAAGTCAAATTCTCAAAAAAAAGAATGTTGATTCAAAGGCCCCAAGAGGTCGGCCCGCATGTCGTTCCCCATCGGCATTCGGAGCTCGGTAAGTCAGGGCCTGGCCCCCCCCATCCGAACTGCGAAGCTCCGAAAAGCTCGTGGCGTGGCTCTGTTCTGCTGTTTTTTGGTACGGCGGGACGTCAGACGGAGCTGCGAACGGCAGGCAAAGGGTGGTATCGTTTGTTTTTGTTTTTTTTTTGAGCAAGTGCCATCATTGTCTGAATATCTGTAATACACAAAAAGGACCACTCGTCCGGTGCTTGGTGTGTAACCTTTCGACCACCCCAACCTCCCACTCCACCTCCCCACCCTTCACCACCCTTCACCACCCACCCCTTGGCGTCCTTCAACTTGGCCGCAGCACTCCTGACGTTCTCAAAGCTTTGGAGGTCGCATTCCACTGAGGTGACCTGGTCGCGTTCACAAACACGTATCTGTCCAGACTTAAAAAGTGATCATCCAGGTGAATCGAGGTGTCGGAGTGACAACTCCTGTGGGTCAAAACAGGGTGTCGACCCTGGTGGTTCCCAGCGAAAATATCACAGAATAGAGGCGTCGGAGGTGTCGAGGTAACAAGGTGTCAACCTACTAGGGTATGGAGCTGGAACCAGCTGGGCCACCCAGGGCCACCCAGGGCAGCTGTGGAGTTCGGCCGAGAAGCCCATTGGACCCCCACCCGATGCTCCGGCTTCTGCTCCGATGCTTGGGGCTGGTCCAGTGAAGGGTGAAGGAAGAAAAAGAAGGACTACAGTCACATCCCGAAGAAGACTATCCCACATCGAAGTCCAACAAATTCTGCTTTTCCTTAATAGTAATGGGAATTCCTGTTCGGATCACCGAGTCAAAGCATTCTTTTGATATAGTCTTTGACTCCCACATCGAAGCCCTCCACTCCCCGCCTTGCTGCCCGGCGCTTCTTCCAAGAGCTTCTTCTCCGCCTCCTCAGCGCGGCTGCTCTTGCGATTCAGCAGCACCACATGAGCGCCTGGAGGACCCGGGACGCCCAAGGTCCCCAGCACAACGGGAGGAACGGGGTGTCTGAGCCCCGGTTCAGCTGGGAGAAACTCAGTTTCAGCTGGAGAGTCTCTCCCTCAAACGATGCGAACAACGAGGCGAGTCCAGATTTGGACCCCTTTACCGAAAATTAGTCATGTTCTGGGCCCCAATCAATCCCTTTCCGTGGGACAAGTCGTGGAGCGGCCACGCACACAATCTGGAGTTTCACCGTGTGAAGAGCACCCAGCCAGTGTCCCTCAGCAAATCTCTGTGGGAATAGCTGGGCAGTTTGGTGAAAACCCCTCTTGCAATCTTCTTCAATCCAAGTGTTTTCTTTGAGCGCTCCATGTCACAGGCTTTTTTGCTGAACGAGCACTGAAAAAGTGTCCCTCTATCATCATCGGGGCCTTTCTTCAGCAAGGCTGATGCCGCCACGAAGCCGGTTCCTGCCATTGTTGGGTGACTTCGCTGAGAGGGCACTGTAAACCGTGTAAACACATGCAGCAGATCATTTACTGCTCTTTCTCTCCGTTTTCCACGCAGCGCGGTTCACAAAGAAATCCATGTTTGAGACTGACCCGGGATTTACTGCGTTCTGAATGGATGCTTTTGGTTTCCAGAACCAGGGTTCCTCTCAGAACCCTTCCCGTTGGTCACAGCTGTCCTGAGGTGCAGCCAGTGATCAAGACCACTTTGCCTGGCCAAACCGTGGTGACCGTGCGGAGCAGCGTGGTGAAGTGGTGGACGTGCAGGGATCGGGCTGTCGACACATGATGTCTTGCTCTTTGGATCATGAGCTCACGTCCCATGGCCCTGGCATCTGATCCAAGTTCCGGCCCAAGAGAACCAGCCAGTGCCTTCCATCGAAGGGAGGTTCTTGCAAAAGTCATGAAACCACTTGGTTTCCACCTTCCGAGGCTCCTGGCGATCCGCGAGCCGAGCCGAGTGACGAGGGGCGATGCCGCCCTTTGTGGCCGGAGCGTCGCCCCGAAGAGGGCGAAGGCCGCTCGAACGAGACCAAAAGGTGCGTTGGCAGGAGGCTGCTCAGAGAAGAAACCAAATCGGCACAAACTCAACTTGGGTGATTCTTTGACAACAGTTCATGCAAGTTGAGACATCCGGTCTGTCAGACAGATGCTAAAAAGTTAATCAATGATCGATGCAGTTGATGTTCAAAGCAATGAAAAAACTGCCTGCAACATTAATCATGAACATCAAGTACACCAAGCAGGCCTCCCGAAAAGCACTACGTGTCTTCTACGTATGTGTCGGTGGCCGGATGAAGGATTGAGCCCTTGGAGTGACCATGAGTGACTAGAAAAACCAGGGAACTGGTTTCCAAGTAGCCAAACGGCTGGTCAAACAGTGTCCAGTGATCGCTCCAAGACTCACCTGTGTGATGAAGGTATATGAAGGTATATGAAGGTGTGCTGGGGTCAAACCTTCAACTATCAAGAACAGTGTTTCCTTCCCTTCCCTTCATCCTAGCCCAACAAACACCTTGTATGCTCCAGTGGATGCACCACAACCCATGGCGAAGCTTGCGGCTTGAACGGGGTTTGCGGCTGAAATGGTTGGCTCGGATTCGCGGAAACTGAATCTACCCAAAACGAATATATACAAAGAGAGCGGGAGTAGGAGGAGGAGGAGGAATAGGAATAGGGGTGGGAGTAGCAGTAGTGGTAGTGGTAGTGGTAGTAGTAGGAGTAGCAGCAGTAGTAGTAATAGTAACAGTAAGAGTAACAGTAATAGCAATAATAATAGTAGTTGTTGTTGTGGTGGTAGTAATTGTAGTAGCAGTAGAAGAAATACAGTAGTAGAAATAGTTGAACTTCAAACCCCAGTGCGAGCACAAATGCAAGTTTGTTATTGTTGTTTCTGCTAGGACTGCGACAATGACTACGACGATTTCTGCTACAACCACTGCAACAGTGCAACAAACCTCCTGAGAAACCTAAAAAAAGACCTAACACGACACTTGGAAAATTGTAGCAAGTTGGGCATTTAGAGTCACACCGGTTCCTAGCACCAAAAAAGCGATTCAAACGAAAGTTGTCAGTGCAAAGGTTTGAGCGCATGCAAGTAAGAATTCGTTTTGTTGGCGAGTTTGGCGAGGTTCTTGCGACAAGTGATGGAATTTTCGTCTGCAGAAAGCTTCCGGTGTGGCGTGGCGCCAGCAGAAGGGCACTGTGATAGAGGCACAGTTTGTTTCCACCCAAACACCCTGGCCGACCATAGCTTGGTTTACTCTTGGCAAAGGTGTGGTTTTGTTTTCAAATGTCTTGGAGGTTGTGAGGCACAGGTTTTGCACCATCCTGTTTACAGCTACTAGTACTCCAAAGTGAAGTAAGACGCAATAGTTTACAGCTACTCCAAAGTGAACACCCAGGGCTTGATGCAAAAAACAACTGAAAAGGAACCCTCACTCTATTCCAGTCCCATCTTCCCCGACATCTGCGGAAATACACCTCAGCCAGCATACATACATACATACATACATACATACATACTTGCGTTGCATTGCATTGCATTACACATTTCATACAATACATACATTACAAACATTACATACATTGCATACAAAACAAACATTACATACATTACATACATGGCATACAAAACAAACATTACATACATAACATGCATGACATGCGTCGCATACATAACATACATTACATACATTACATGCATACGTACATGGCATACAAAACAAACATTACATACATTAAATACATTGCAGCCAAAACAAACATTACATACATTAAATACATTGCATACAAAACAAACATAACATACATGACATACATTGCATACATAACATACATTACATACATTAATTACATACATACATACATACATACATGATTACAAACATACATACATACATAACATAACATACATTGCGTACAAAACATACATTACATACAAACATACATAGCGTACATAACATACATAACATACGCAACATGCATACCATACATACATACATACATACATACATACATAACATAACATAACATAACATAACATACAAACATACAATATCGCTCTCAATTGTTTTAGCCAAGCGGCTGAGAAGACCATGTTGTTTTGAAACATTGCACTATCTTCAAAAGCTTGCGCTTCAAGGCAAACTTAACTTGGCACCATACTTCATGTAATGATGTTTGCGTAACAGGATTCACACACAAAACATTCACAGACATGTTTACATGTTTCGATCATATCTCAGGGAGTTCAGGCGCACGGTGTGTTGGTGTTAAAGAAGATCAGGCCACAAATGCTGCCTTTAAAGTTGGCGCTTGAATGGCCAGTTTTCATGAGTCCTCGCCAGGGCACACATCAAACAGCACCTCATAACAGAATGAATTCGATGAGACCTGCCCAAGATAGTTTGAGGGCTCAAGCTAATCATAGCCGGAAAACACCTGAAGCGTTGCTGGACTTTGGCAGCATCGCAAGCCACGTTGACGCAAAGACCACCACATGACCACCGATATAATAAAGTGTTCCAACAACTCTATTTCTCCTGGATGGAAGCATTGACGAGCAAACTGTTCAACGCCAACAACACTGCACATGATCTTCGCGCGCGACTTTTCGGGGTCAACAAGCGCTGGCCGAAATAGCCACAGAAGCTGCCTTTAAAGTTGGCGCTTTGGTGGCTGGGTTTGAGCTGGGCCCTCTTTGCGCGTGTCCCACAAAAAACACATCGAAACAAAAATAGTTTCACGATACTCCTATCCGAACAAAACTTCAGGGCCTATAGGGGGATCGCGCATTGTGTTCGCACGCGTACTTTCGAGACCATCTTGATTTGATGTCTAAACTGGAAAGCAATCGATGAAAAGCTGGCGCCTGATCCTTCCACGTCTTGACACGTCAGTAGGGAACTTCATCTGCATCTTGCGGCACTGCTACTTAGTACAATAGACCGAAGTACGCCGGAGTACAGATTTCCTAGCAGGTGCAATACTTTGCGAAAATTGTCAGAACATGGTCGCTCCTTTTTCCGCTGATGCAAAACCCACCGTAAAGTACGATGTCATGTCTGTATATGTTCATGTGACACTCTAGTCTGCCCACGTCATGTCGCTAGTCATTTTGACCTTCTGAGTTTCGCGAAACTAGGATGGGTGATTCGTCGAGTTTCCTCGCGTTTCCTGCTCCACTGGTCTTGATCTGTTTGGGCCACCTCCACATCTTGAAGATGTCCTTCACCATGTAGTCAAACCATTGTCGACTCATTCTCAAAGGCATCAGCTTCTTTTGGTGGAAGTCGAAGCATGACGTCATTGGCACGCAGGTCTGAAGCTCTTCCACCTTCTTCTGTGGTTCCATGCCTTGCTTCGTAGAGCGCTCGAATCTCTGCAGCTTCTTGAGCTCCTTCATGCTCACGCATGCTTTCCAAATGAAGCGATCAAAGCTCTTCAGTAGCACTAACCCTGCCCCGGTTCTCTTCCAGCGTCAAGTAGGTGTGTCTCAACAAGCACGCTCTCTTGGGGTCATGTGAGCTGTCAGCTGTCAGCTGATTGCCTTAGCACTTTCGACTTTTTGACTGGCATCTTCCAGTAATAATTACCTGTTGTCACTGTTGTCGACGTCTTGTTCTCTGTTCATTTAATCACTGATGAACTCCAGTCATTTTCTGGCAGTTCTTCTGAATCGCAGCTAGACACTAGTCTACCTTCCTCAGGCTCCTATCCATCTTCACCTCGGCGCGCAACTTGTCCGTGTCCAAGATCATGATCTCCGCCTCCACGATGAACTCATCGAACTTGTTCTGGATGTAGTCTTAGTGAATAGCGGGCCTCCGCCTCGTTCACGCCGACCCTTCCTCACCATTTTCTCAGCGATGTCTTGTCGGCCCTCACCCTGCTTTGCGGTTCTTCTGGGCTTGGTCCTTCACCAGCTCTTGCTCTGGAACTTGATCATCTTGTCGTAATTCATCTTCTACCAGCTCTGTGCGCGCGCGTTCCTTCATGCGTGGGCAGCCCCCAACCGAACCTTATTGCATCGCGTCATCCATGCTTCTTCCCACTGTCAATCCTGTGATTGAATCCCACACTTGATGTTGTTGTCAACAATGTCACGATGCCTGGTCATAGTCCTCGCGTCAGTTCTTGGAAAACTTGTTGGGCAAGTCAAGTTGTAGAATACTATAACGCTGCAATCTGACCGCACAGCACAAGAGGCCATCACCACCGTCCGCACCGCGATCACCAGATTCTTCACAGTGATGTTGCCCAGGGCGCTTTGGGCTCAAGCATCACTTTCTGCTCGATAGCCTTGTCTGTCTCAACGGTCTCTGTCTCTGCCGCCGAGCCCTGGCCACTGATTCATAGTTGGATTCAGAGTAGATGGCACAGTTCTCAAGAGGTGGTTTATATGGGACTAGATGATGCTGTGCCATCTACTCTGAAACCTTGAGCCCACTCCCAATTCGGGCTCCAGCGAGACGATCCCCAGGACCAGATTCCAAAGTGCCATTCGGACTAGACCACCACTCATTTTCATCGCTAGACACCATGTTCAAGTGCTCCGCCGGTCGTCGTTCCGAAGATGCCCTCTCACCCGACGACGACCCACTTCCACTGCCACCGGGTGCCCCAACCCCACCATCATCGTTGCATATGTTGGCATGGCCCGCAATGATCAAAAGCAGCCACCCCGCAGCCAAGCCACCACGCTCAGGCGCCCACTAAAAGTGAAGGGCACTGGCGCACGGGCCAAGGTGGCGGCTATTGATCGCACGTGACAACACAAGCTGAACCGGCAACGAAACCTCATGAACGCTCCTTTCGACAATAATAAGCTTTAATTATGAATTATGAATGGACACCGGCTTGCTTCTGTCTTTTGTTTACGTTAGCCCATTCTTATCTAATCCTTTTACAGAATAGGGTAGAGAACAGTAAACTCAGAAACGAGTGCTATGGGGTAAGTAGGGCTGTGAGGCGAACCATTAAATACGACAAAGCAGGTAACAGACAAGAAAACCGATACACATGATTCATGATAGAAAAGGCTGACAAAGAGCAAGTGGTAGATCTTGGGAGGTGGAGGTGGCCACGTTTGAGGCTAGGCTAAAATAGATGAATTGAACGTATCCAAAACGGAATTCCGAGGTCAGGCACCGTACGAATTCGGTCAATGCTGCAGGTGCTTGGCTTCCCTGCTTGGGTGCAACTGAATTCAGGCCGAATATATGTGTCACGGCATCCTGCACAGGTGATCAAAGATAGTAAGCAATGGAAATAATTGTGAGCATGGTCCAACTTGATTTAGCAATGCTTGATGGGTTCGATCTTGAAGTAGTGTTGATCTGATCAAACACTTTCATAGCAACTGTCCTCTGTTTGATTCCGCGACTAGAACATTTCGCATTCTGAGTCTTCACAGTCATCAGGAAGTGGAGAAGATGAGACCTTAGTGGCTAGGAGCATGTAGGTTCTTCCTACAAAGCTTCTGCAGGAATTATTCCAAGGACTGGGTAACATCTGAAGACCCGCAGTGAGGTCCCAACTGCGCCCTTCCCAGATGATGTTGCGGATGAAGATGTCTCGGAAAAAGAAAGGCTTGATAAAACATTGTATAGCTATGGTACAAAATAGGAACTCATTGATTGAAAGTCAGCAACACGCAGGCTGCAAACAAATCATTTCCAGCTCTTGTGGCATCGATTAGAAGACTTTATGTGAGACACCGGCCATGGAAGTTCTGGGCGGTGTTGTCACTGAGGACGCCTTGGCCACTGGAGGCTGGAGGAATCATTACAAATAAGAAGGATACTCTTGATTCAATACCTGCGAGAACTATATACAGTAGCAGTAGCAGTAGCAGTAGTAGTAGTAGTAGGAGTCGTAGTCGCAGTCGCAGTCGCAGTCGCAGTCGCAGTCGCAGTCGGAGTCGTAGTCGTAGTCGTAGTAGCAGTAGCAGTAGCAGTAGCAGTAGCAGTAGCAGTAGCAGTAGCAGTAGCAGTAGCAGTAGCAG
>CAXAMN010000092.1:509247-527627 GCA_963970005.1 Durusdinium trenchii
ACGGTGTATCATTCTGTCTTCATTGTCTTGAGTCTTGAAGTTGTGTTTACCTTCACCCCAGCCTTCACCTGCTTCTCAAGAACAGGTGCATCCTCTCTTTCGTTGTCCTCGGCAGGAAAGAAATGGTGCGTCACTTCATTGCCTTGGAGTCGTCCTTTCAAATCAAACTGCCTTCACCCTGCCTCTACCAGCTTCTCAAGCACATTCTCGACAGAAAGAAAGAAACGGTGCGTCGTTCTGTCTTGATTGTCTCCAAGCTGTTTCTCAAACCAAACTGCCTTCATCCTGCCTCCACATGCTTCTCAGGTACACGGTCATCCTCTCCTACATTGTCCTGGGCGACAGAAAGCGGATTCTCTTTAACAAAGCCAATGAATTCCTCACCCTGAGCTGTGTGGATGCCCTTGTCAAAATCTCATTCTCCAATGTGCATTGGACACAGAAGCAAATGAAACTTGCGCAGACTTGAAGCCGGCATGTGTCTACAGTATATTCCAAAACTGGCTAGTTAGGGAGGGTTATTCTTGTCTATGCGTAGAAAACATCTCAGAAACTTTCAACAGATGCAACGCTTGCTGCTCAACTCTCAAGACTCTGCGCCTTGGGCTTCGTCTTGGGCTTTGGATGCGCTCTTCTCTTCAACGCCAATGAAGTCTTATCCGCAGCTGCGCCCTGCACAAAGTGCTTTTTCGGCAAAGGGAGGCTTGTGCAAGGGTAAGTGTCTGGTACCTCTTACTTCATCACGAACATTCACCCAGTGAGCCACTCAAATCACTCAATTTGTGCCCGGCAACTGAGAGAAGGTCGACCATGCGGAGCACGCCCAAACCAGGTTGGTGGGTGGGGGGGGAAGAAGACCCACACCGATTGGGGAAGTACGGGTCTTCCCTACCTCCAGGCTCTAGAATCAGAACTGGCTTTTCGAGGGACAAAAATGAAAAGCACATAAAAGCACTATGTTCTTCTTGGTGGAGAAGATGTCCCCGAGGGGTTCGTATCTTCGAGTCTCCCCAAGCAGGTTTCAGCAGTAAATCCCCTCCCGAATTGCTCGAGCTTGTCGATAGCGAAAGCTCGAATCTTGTGAGGGGAAGTTGTCTATGTGGGGCATCTTTGGGGGCAGCAGGCAGCAATTGCAACCGACTGCTGGTGGTCCAAAATCTGCTACTGCCATGCCCACCCAACATGCTTCTCTTTTGGGCTTGGAACGGCCAATCTCCAAGTATGGGGACTGCGTGACTGTACAGGAAGAACCCAGCACTCCTGCAAGGAGCATCCGGACGAAGATGTACATAATGTGTGTCTTGCATGCGCAAAACCATGCAGTTTCTGGAAATATGTGTGATTGTGAGGTTGCGCAAGGCAGTTCTACGGCATGGTTTGCACCCTTCGTGGCTGCCTTTGGCCTTCACTCCTGCTGAAAAGAACAGGAAAATACAGAAGCAACTGCTTGCAAACAAAAGAAAGGACGCATATCCAAAATTGGATCCTGTTTTGGAGTTGCTTACGGAATCCAACTATATAACTACCTTTCAATCAGACACTGTCCTCGACGGAAGGAAACTGATTCTATTTATCTTCATTGTCTTGAAACTGTTATCAGGTCAAATTGGCTTCAGCCCCAGCCTCCACCTGCTTCTCAGGTACGGGCGCATACTCTCTTAAAGTGTCCTCGAAAGCAAGGAAACACGTTGTCACTGCTTCACTTCATTCGCTTGGAGTGGTTTTTCAACTCAAACTGCCTTCACCCAGACTTTACCAGCTTCTCATGTACATTCTGGACAGAAAGAAAGAAACCATATGTCCTTCTGTCTTGATTGTCTCCAAGCTGGGTTTGAAACCAAACTGCCTTTATCCTGCCTCCACATGTTTCTCAGGCGCGCGAGCATCCTCTCCTACATTGTCCTCGACAGAAAGCAGGCAGTGTGTCATTCTGTTTTGAATGTCTTGGCGCCGTATGGAGGCGTCCACTTGGAAGTGGTTTGGATGATTTGAGTCTGTCATTCGGACATTCGAAGCTATAGGCCAAGCGGTTATTCTTGAATTGGTCGAAGACGGTTTCTGATTCGTGGTTTCTATGTTGTGTATCTCCAACATATTCGTGGGTCAACCAATCAGACCTGCGCCAGTGAGTGGTAGAATCAAAGTGTCACTTGTGCGCCTTGAGTTCTGGTGGTGCTGCAAGCGCTGTCTCAATCTCAAGGATTAGTTCCACGGCCTCCTCCCTTCGGAGGGAACCTGAACAAACACCAAGACAAAACCAAAAATGTATTTGCTGCATTTATTCCATTCCCAAAACGGGATATTTGGTAAACTTATTCCTTGTAATTAGCCACAGCGACCCCATCGGTGAACTGCATCGATGAAGTCATGCGCTGGCAAAGGCCATTCTTGCAAGGGATCTCCAAGTACCTCTCTCGCTTCCTCGGCCCAAGCTTTAGCCACGTCCCCCTTGTCGGGCAAACGTTGATGCGCGATGACCAAAGCGCATAGCGTCCCCACGCTAGGGATGTGGTTCTGGCCAAAATGTTCAAGCCACAGAAAAAGAAATTTGTCATAGGCCCGAACCACGCAACTGCGTTGAATTGAGATCCCAAACCTCATAAAGAAAGCGCGTGCCCACATCACACCACGTCGAAACTTTGCCCAACAACCTTGGCCAAGATTGTTTTATTGAAAACAAACAATTTCCAAGTAATTGCTACTCATGACTCGTCACACTCCGCTTGCACCATGGAAAAAGGGGTTGATAGAAACTCGAGTCGGGTGCACAAATCGAGAAGTGTAGCATTTAACGAGCGTGCCTGTCAAGAGGAAAACAATCGTGTAGGTTATGAGCAGAAGCAGCCAAGGCCACTTTCCCTTTTCAGGAAGTTGCTGGCCCCCACGGCAGCGAAATTGGAGGCCTGATGCAGAGCGCCGAGGAGGAAGAGCAGCTGGCCCGGCCTGGCCCCTGCTGAAGGAAGGGGAGGACAAGGAAAAGGAGAGTGAAACACTGAAGGCTGGATTCTGGGAAACTCTGCCTCTGCAAGCGGAAGGAGAAACGGTTTGCAGGGCATCCAAGAGGCCCTCAAGGCAGTAATGGCACCAACGCCGCTTTGAAACGACCAACAACAACAACAACAACAACAACAACAACAACAACAAGAAGCGGGAGAAGATGGAGGGCCGTGGATGGGAGAGACCATCAGATGCGCTGGAGGAAACGCCTGGGGTGAGAGATTTCCGGCGCGTTTGCTGATGGACGTGGCATGACTGGAAGGCGCGTCTGGCAGCACGGGCAACACCCAGCAGGGTGGTTGAGGGGAAGGTAAACATTGGGGATACAACCAGAAGAGCGGAGGGAAAGGGAAGCAGTGCAGGCGGGGATCCGAAGACGGGCAAAAGCGGATTGCAGCTTCGAGCATTTTTGGGAGGCGCTAGAGTCGTTCGTCTGAAAAAAAGAGTGGACTGTTTCCAAAGGAAAGAAAAATGCCGCCTTGTTGTACTTTGCGCGGTCTTCGCGCGCCCGCTACACAGGTTCTGCTAGTGAAGAGCAGCGGTCGGGCTTGCGCCCGACACTAACGAAGATAGGGTGGGCCATCTGAGATAATTGAAGAGTTTCAGTACCTGATCAGCTGACGCACCGAGGATTACGGGGAGGCGCTACTGATCAGCTGACGCACCGAGGATTTAAGGGGAAGCGCTACTGGTCGGGGGGCGGAGAGGGGTGGGAGAGGTCCACAGAGAGGTCAAGCTCGAACTGGCAGAGGGGCCGACGACCCTTGACTTCCATGGTCAAGTACTTTGATCTCCATCGGTCCAGACTATTGCACCACTGGGGGTTGGTCGAGGTCGGCTTTGGTGTCCTGTTAGGTAAGAATGCGATATTCTCTGGTATAGGGCGGCGCAACAAGCAGCTCGACCGCCATGGAGAGAAGAGCCAAGATCTCTTTGACTCCAGGAGTATCAATGCCGCAAGAGGCGCAGAAGATCTGGATCGCGGTGAGGAAAGCGAACCCTCAAGACAAGAAGCTGTCGAAGATCACCAATCTTCCTCACCCGGATAGGTCCAGAGGCATGAGGGTAGTTCACAATGATCCACTGAGTATCTGGCAGAGAAAGGAGGTGCCACAGCCGCCCACACCCAGAACCCAGCACGCCACGCTCTGATGACTCGATCTCGAGGGTCTCCGGCTGCTGAAGACAGCTTTCCAGCTGCAAGAGTCAGAAAGTCGCTTGGAACAGGCTGTGGACCGTCTTCGAAGATGCGCCGGTACTCCAGGCTGACCTTGTGGGGCTGTTCCGAAGTGGATTCAACCGGGTTCAACCAACTCCCAACCTGCGATGGACACCACACAAAAACAGGTGTAGTCGAGGAACTTGATGTCGATGAAGCCTCAAGAGCCAAGCTCAATCTATTCAAAGCACCAATGAGTTGATCAATGTCACTCTAGGTGATGGGAAGGCTCATCCACAGCGCAGGCTGCAAGGCGAGCTCTCCTTTCGAGAGGGAGAGAAGCCTCGAGAAGCTTGGGGCCAATGAGGATGCCTGAATTGCCAGGAGAGGCAGTGGAAAGCAATGAAGATGCCACAAGAGATGGCAAAAAGCAATCCCAAGAGGAATCCAAAGGCGACCCAAGGCAAGCAGCTGGAAGCACGATGGATAGGGCACGAAGCACGGCTCGAGAGGTCGGAAAAGACAAACACAAAGTCCGCGACCCGCTGCAGGCTAAACCACATTGCCATGCATTCACTTGAGCGGAGAGCAACGACGATCAGCTATAGTGTTCTAGAAGTGTACCATTGAATGACCGGCAGCCCCTTTTACTTGTCAAAAGTGGAAGGAAAAGTGGTTGCGCGCTGCAAATCTGAGGCAACTGCCACGTGAGCTGCCCTCCTTCATCAGCCACCGGGCACGAGTCCGACGGAATTTAGTGGTCCGCACAGGGGTCTTACAGCGTGGAACCTGCATTGCGGGGGACCAGAACAAGATCCACTTCTCCTCTTCATCTTCCTGAAAATATGGTAGCACGCCCTCCACTACTGTGAGCTTCAACTCCACAACCAAGCCTGGCAGGAGCTCCATCTGACAAGTGAGGCTTCAGCTTCCGCGCATATCTAGAACACAGCTCCACAAGAACAGTCATCAAAGTTAAACATTAGAGTCAAAGGTTTAGTGATATATCCTGGTGTGCAAAATGTTGCTCGTGGCTCTCAAGCCCAGGCAAACACTAAAGGACTTGTAAAAAAAGAACATACTAAAATCGAAGTACAAAGCATGTGGGCATTGTGTGTTTGATGTGGAAAGGAGACGAAACACAACAGAGAGGGGCGCTGCGCTCTGGAGCCCTCAGTTTGTCCAAGTTGTCAAAAACTCACACGTTCAAACGTGATTGAAACATTACCAAAAATTGTTAAATACGCCAGTCAAAAAATTGTTGCAATTTGTTAAAACACATATTGTGACAGATTGTGTGTTCTAAAACATATCCAAAGAAAGAATGTTTAAGAACAAACAAAGCGTAAACAATAAACAATGATAATTTCAAGATCAATTTTGCTTGGGAGCGGGAAGCCATGCTTAAAAGATAGAAATACAAATCGGCGACACCCTCTCGAGCCTGCCAGGGCTACTTAGCTGAGTAAGGACTCCTCACTTAAGTATGGGCTACTTAGCTAAGCACGGGTTACTCAGTTAATAGGGCTACTTAGTTAAGCCCAAACGAACCTCTAAATCTTGAACTTCGCGCGCAGCCATCTTCGCGATCAACGGCAAGAATGAAAATAAAAAAATACTGTCGAGGAAAAAAACAACATGTTTTTACAATCTTTGTGGGAACCTCCAGCATGAGTTGCCCCATGAGCCTTTCTTTGAAAAGAAAATTGCAAGAAAACATGAACGGGATCACAAGGTTTATCAATCATTCAAATTCATGGCGCATTCACTATTAAGAACCTCCCCCACTTAATCTAATTTGGTCCAGCTATGGGGTGTTCACCACTATGTGGGACAAATGGGCAGGCAGGCAGGCAGGCAGGCAGTAGCACGTATAGGTGTCAAGGTGATGTGTTTAGTGTAGCTGAGAATGAGGCGCGGAACTCTTTCGAGGGAAAGCAACAAGGAACAATTCCCACTCAAAGTTCACGAAGCAAGAGCTATTGTTTGATCGAGGCCTGATGAGTGAAGAGCTGGAGTTGGTGTTGGCAATTGGAGATTCTGAACATGAAGCGCAATAAAGGCTGATGGTGTGGGAGATCAGACCACAGTCTTGGGATCGCGTTGCACTTAAATGGGACCAAATGATAAGCAAATTGGTCCATTTCAGTGGTAATTGGGTATATTGCATACGGGATACCGGGCATTGACAACAAGGCCTGAGGAAATCGATGATATTGGACGTGCAAAGAAGGTGCTGGATATACATCTATCCCTGCAAATCAACATCCATGTGTTGCTTTGAAGAGTTTGGAATAGGAATCTGAGACTTGCAGAGCAGCGATTGAGATCATATCGGTCGATTTGCTACAATGGGGGCTGATAGGTATGCTCAGTTTCCCATCACCCAACAGGAAGAATGTTGCCACTAGGCAGGGATGGAAGCAATCAATGTGGCTTTGTCGCACCGGGAGGAGGAGGTGGTGGATTTGGAGACACAATTGCACAAATTAGCCGCACCATTGCAAAATGCGAAAGAAGCCGTGATGAAGCAAATGAAGCAACATGATGATAAGATCCTGAAAGCAGCCCAAAAGCTGCAAGATGAGAGGATCAAGATCACAGAGATTGCCAAGAGGAGGTTGGAGAAAGTTTTCTAAAGCATGGATTTGACAACACTGTCGTTTGCAACGAAAGGCGTCGTCACTTCCACGTTTGGTGTCTCGAGACTGAAAGTGAAATTCAACGTGCTCTTTTCACTGAAAGGGGATGCCACGATTTGTCCTACCCCAATTCTCTTTGTGGATCCCCTTGAAGTGAACAACCGAATCACGAATCCTTAAATTTGCAAAAAGCGTCACGCGCAAGGTCAGAGCATTCAAGCTCAGCGCTCCAAAATGGGTGTGGACTCAACCGTGATGGGAAATCACTGACGTTGGTCGGAACTCTCGAGAACCAACCCTTAGTGATCAGTTCAGCTTCCATGAGAAGATGGAAGTCCAAAAGTGCTTCTGCCCAAAAACCTATCCCCAGGCTCGAATCAGGGCAAACCTCGCGCTGTCATTGTCTCCAAACCAAGAAGGATCCAGGTTCCCCTTAAGGAACCGCCCCCAGAACGATAGGGCCAGTACCGCTGCAGCTAGCTCTAGCTCGCAAGTTATTGTATCTTTTGCTTCTGCGCCGAAGCACTTGCAATCTTCAAAATTCAACCTGAACCCAAACCGAGCAACGCACGGCCCCTTTGAGAGTTCACTCCGAGGCCTCCGGTTTTTGCGTCTCTTTCATAGGCAGCGTCGGTGTGAACAAACCATTGTTCCATGTCTTTCTCTGCAACTTCAACAGGTCTCCCAGCTTCCAATCTAGTTTTCATTGCAACAAGCGCTTGAGATGTCTCACAGCTCAGCGCCTTCTGTCGTGAGTAGGCATGGTCTTTCAGGCGCTTGAGCGTTAAGTTTCCCAAGCGGCCGCGCAGCGAAGCCAAGGCGTCCTCTGAGGACAAGCGCATCACGTTTGCTCAGCTCTCCGCTTTCAAAACTTCTGCTATCCTCAGGACGAGATCTTGTCGCCGTTGCTCAGTGTTGTAAATGTTCATGAGGCGTTCTCCAGATTTGCTAAGGTCAAACTCAACTCCCAGCGCGCGGCAGATCTCGGAAAATTCTGGCGTATTCCCAACCAGTCGACAAAAAGAGCAGCTCCATGGCATGGTTCGTCGATACTGCACTTCCAGGTCGCGAAAGCAGCACAAAATCGTCATAAACGTTTGCGTTGGTAATATACAAACCTCTTGCAGCAATGGCATGGATCATTCGCGCCAGTCAAAGGAAGTTGTACACAGAATGAGTTGCACCGGTGGCCATTTGGAATATTTCAGCTCTCTTCGCCTCGTGGTTGTACACACTAAAAAAAGCATACTTCAAGTGGTGGTCTTCACAGATGGGAACTCGCCTGTACGCACTCTTCAAATCAAGAATTTTCCCAACCAGCTCTGGATCCAGTTTTCGAGCTGCGCTGCAGGGGCTCCAACGTGGTGGTCATAGTAGGCTACAATGGCCATGTTGCTGTGCTCTGGCTTCATAGGAACGTAGCGGTGGGCATTGGGCAGGTCCTCGCCACCAGACCAAATACCAGCTTGCAACAACGCCGAAGCGTGGGCAGACGAAGAGGCTGCCTGCCACAACAGTTGGACGCGTAGACCTGGTTGGATGCTTGCGCGTAGGTCCAGCTTGTTCGCGTCTGAGCTCAGGGCGCTCTGGCCGCCGTCCGCGGCGTCGTCAATCACACGCAACTTGCCAGACGGTTGCTTGATGCAAAACCTCCGAATCAGCCGGAAACGGGAAAGTTCCTGGCAGAGTTGGGCCCAGGTCAAAGGTGGGCCGCAAAAGCCTTTGGCTTGGTCATCTTCGCCGGCCTGAACGATGGCAGCATCGTGTTCGCCAGGACGGAGGCTCTGTAGAATGCGAGCAGCTTCGGGCAATGCATCCTGGTAGATGGAATCGTCCGTGATGTAGTGGGCCGGTTGGGCCTTGTAGATGCGCACGAGAAGCCCACCGCTGAGAACCCAAAAATCAGAGATGGCGCCGGCGCGGCGCGGCAGCGGAAGTAAATAGAAGAAAAGTGGAAAATGCTGAAAGATTCTTGTGCTCTAATGCGTCGGTAATGAGGGAAGCTAAGGTGAACTCGTGGCGTGGAATGCAGTGCGAACTGACGTAGAGCGTGTGGGAGCTGATCAAATGGCTGCGGGTTAAAATTTGGGAAATGCGGTAAACAACTTCATGACTATGCAATACGGAGTGAATCAGTTATTCTGGAGGGAGGTCCATCGTTTATAGCCCGGCGGCTCGAAAATCCGTTAATTCAGTGATAGGATTGAAAAGGTGGAAGAACAGTTATAATTGTGAGGGACCAGTGAAATCCGGAATGGCGTCGGCGCCTCCTCTCGGAGGGTCACACCCAGCACCCAAGTGGGAAGACTGAGCGGCTCACACTTCGACATTGGTTTTCAGTTACACTCAATTCCCAGGTAAAAAGGCGGTGGAACGGCAAGGTGGCAGAGTCCGTGAAAAGGTATTGTTTAACAAAAGTTGTTGCGTCTCTGCAGCTCACAAGGTCGGCGGTGTCAAACGTCGGTGCGGCACAGCTGCTGGGGAAGAGTAGGTTTGGGGGAAAGTATCATGAACCGCCATGGAAACAAACAAAGAGGATTGGACAGCTTGTAAAAAGTTCTTGCAGGTACACACGGGTGATCAATCCGTGCTTCCCACTCCAAGGCATAGCTTCGTTGCACTGAGTTTGCCAAGGAGTGCTCAGTGCCCCTGCATGTCTTTGTGAAACCCTTAGAACCAGGGTGTGACACACACACACAAACACACACTTAGTCACTTAGTCACAGGGCTAGTGTCAGAATCCACGGTGAAATGGATGTGGGAACGGAAAGGCGCAAAATTCAGCTCAACTGAAGTGTTCAACAATGTTGACGCGTGATTGCGGAAGGCTGCGGTTTGGGGGAAGTACCGTGGGAACAAAAAAGGAACATTGGAGTCACAGCGTGTAGAAAAGGTCAGCAGTACACAGTCAGACGTCTCTGACCGCTTCCCATGACATCACTAGCTTCGTTGGCCAGCGTCGCGATGTCATGCGCTGGCATCCAAACAGGCTAGTCCCACTCCCCTGCATAAAGGTAGAAGTGAACGCCAAACAAACTCCTAGATACGGAGGGTGACACACACGCATGCTGCCCCTTTGCGGCGCTCCCTGACCAGCCGGTGGTTCTTTTTGTCTTCAAAATCGTCGGCAGTCTGCGGCGGCGGGCCCTTTGGCGATGTACAGGTTGATCAAGTGTTCAGCCGCGGCGGCAGCTGCAGTGGGCGGGTAGGTGTACTTGTAGATGGTGCACAAGCGGGATGCAAGCCCAGAGAGGGCTAGTCGTTTGCTGCCAGCGGAAGTGGAGTCACGGATTTTCCAAGGTTGTGAAGGTTGGATGTAGGTGATTGCGCGGGTTGTCAGGTTGATGTTGAAGCCGAGCAAGTGAAAGTCCTCAACGGTCTCGAGTTCGATGGGATCACCGAAGAATTCTTGGTGAATGAGTGTTTGAACGCCGGGGTGGGAAGAAAGTGTTCGTTGTGTGTGTGCGATGAAACGGTTGTCTACGTTAGTTGAAATGGAGGTTGGTGTGGTGGAGAACGTTGGTGTGGAGTTGTTGCCAAGCATGTTCAATGAGAGCGATGGCAACGTTGCAAAGGGCCGGCGACAATTGGGAGCCAATCCCAGCGCAACGAATTTGCTTGTAGGTGTGGTTGAAGGCCGGAAAATGCAGGTGTCAAGGGCAAATGTGTGCAATGGTTGAACGTCAGTGACATGGAGCGTGCGTTGGGTGGCACGTCGTAGATGGTGTCTGCCGATGCGGGCACGGTGGTGTCAATGGTGAGCGTGGGTGTGGACTGTTGTTGTTGCCAGTGGTGGATCAGACTGTAGATGGCTTCAAGAAGCGATGTTGTGGGACAGAGTTGAAGAAACCTACAAGGTCATCGTTGGCGGCATGAAGGTTAATGTCATCTGGGGCGTTGTTGAGATAAGCGCGAAAATGGTGCCACAAAGTCGTGGGATGGAGAGCTGTCCTGGGTGTTGCGGGTAGAGGCGTTGTAGAATGATGTCGAGGGCGCGGCTGGTGCTGCGTAGAAGGTTGCCTGCCAGGGAGTGGTAACAGGAAATGATGGCTTTCTGCCATTGTTTCTTCTCTTTGAGGTGGACAATGCCATAGGGGATGGTGAAATCCTTGCGGAATCCCCATGTGTAGCGTGCGCGGAGGCCGGTGGGAACGGTGGCTTGGAGGTGCTCTGCGATGTTGAGCGGTGTGAGGTGTGGCATGGGTTGGAAGAGCTCCGGCGCGCGCCAAGTGTTGAGGGCGCCGAGAAAGTATTGCTGAGGGCAAAAGATTCGGAGCAGCTGGAGTTCGTGATCGGCGTGGCGTAAGACGACTTGGTCGCGGGGGTATTCCTGAAGCTGGCGGATGAGTCTGGCTGTGAACCTAGGTTGTTGATTGAGGTGGATGTGTTGTTGCCACTGTTGGTTGAGGAAAACGTCGGAGTATTGGAGGAGTGTAGGGGGAAGCCCTTGGACGCGGAGCCATTTGCGGAAAGCTGTTTGAAAGGTGAGGTGGTACCGGGCTTTGGTGGGAAAGAACGCGCTGTTCATGTTGGCATCTAAAAAGATGCGGAGGTGTGGAGGCAGAGTGATGCTGTCAAGGGTGAGGATGTAGTGTCCGCCAGTAGTGGGATGGGCAGGTTCCAACAGTAGCGTCTTCCAATGGGTGCATGCACAGGGGAGATCGGTGTGGTCAGCGGCGGTGGTTGTGGAGTTGGCTGCGGAGTGTGTTGTGAGCGGCTTCGCATAGCCGACAAGTGGGTAAATGTAGGGGACGGGGTGAGGGAGGTGTCGTCGGATGAGTGATTTGAGCCAGTGCTGGGTGTCGGAGTTAAAAGTGTCGCGCGCCAAGCATGGGATAGTGAGAGTGGTCGGCTACGTACAGCATGAACCTTGATGTTTCCATTGTGCAGCTACTTGGCAGGTTGTCTTCTTATCCACAGCTATTTCTAACTCAAAACACCGAGCTCTCGCCTTCCCATTTGCTTCTTTCTCATCATGGAAGCTGCTTTTTGGCATTGGACCCACAACACCCCTGCCGCTCACCTCTACGGCATCTACACCTCTCAGCACCGCCTCCGACATGGCTTGTACCACAGCCGAGAACAACTTCATTCACTACAACAAACGATGTACTTTGATGATTCCGTTTACCCTCATCTACCACAACCCCTCTTGGATCGTGTCCTACGAATCCGCGCACTCGTCGACCACGCTACCGAAGATTTGACAGCAGCCCTTGGACACATCGACGCTATCAGCCAGATGTCACCCAGACTATTAAAAGGCAAAGGCAAGGGCGTTCCACCAACTCCCACAGATTCAACCAATGTCTCACAGACAGACCTTATTCACTCTTGTCCCAACCTTCCAACACAGTCTGACATGACTACAGCACCACAAGACACTACCACCACAACAACTCAGCCACCCACTACACCTGATTTTCCACACACCATTCACACATCACCGGCGCCCATACTCACTGACAACATCAAGCGCTTTGCTCCGGCGCCGCGCCCACACCCATACTACACATGTACGCGCTCAGCCAACAGCTGTGTTTCTCCACCACGTCCCATCAACCTTTTTCCCTCACCACCACCACGAACCACACCACAGCAGTGCGATCCAACACAGGTCTACAGCCTACGCATCCCTTTACGTGGAACCGCCACACTTACTCCAGCTGGACCTATCACAGCCATCCCACACGCCCCACAACCAGCATCCACGGCACAGCCCTTCACGCTTCCCTCCACCATGCCCAATATTCGTCCAAATCACCCGGAAGCATCGGCAGGACCAGAAGGTCCATGGTGGGACGCCACAGGTTCAGCTCCCTAGCAGCTCTTCAATTTCGAACGACATGAACTCCAACAAGCAGCTCTTGCTTTTCTGACCATGTGCTTGCTGTGGTTAGCCATACCACGTTGTTAGTTGCTCTGATTCATTTTACATGTTCCAAATTCGATGAATGCTCCGAATATGATTTTTCACTTTTCACTCTTCAGTGTACAGAATATCGCTCCTCAGTTGCTTCCGGAAAAATAGTCTGCACAGACAACCTATTCCGTATCACCATGCAGCTTGGAGACATCCAGTCAGTTTGCATCCATACTTTGTTCCACTTCCTTGCTTAGTTGGTTTCAGATCAACCATTTCAGATTGTCAGCTTTCAGTTTTCAGCTTTCAGCCTTCAACCTGTCTCTTTCAGAGTCGGATTTAGATGTTGCAATTTCCACTTCAGACTTCGGAACTTTGCTCACAGTTTACAATATCTCCTTTTTGATTGCAGCAGCCCACGATTTTCAAACCGCGATCCACCGTACCTATTGTGCTTGCTGTCCTTACTGACACTCAGTGCCCATATATTTGATTGCCATAGTGGCTCAATCCCACAGCACCTTTTGCAGCCACGACGCACTGCCGACACAGTACTCCACCATGGACGCACATCAACAAATGGTGGCAGCACTATTACTCTACCGCAGCTCCAAGCGCGGGATACGGACCGCTCACCAATGCAGTCCGTCACCATTACCATCACCCCTACCACACACCAACAGCACCGGCGACAGATCACAACACCACCACACCGCCGCTGTCCACAGCCTTTCCACCAGAACCACTTCCACCACCCCCTGCTGCAGCAACACACCCAACATTCCAGACACCTGGACCCAAAGCAAGACACATCTCGATGCAAACACGGTCCATGGCCAGACTCTCTTTCGTACCATTCAGCCTACTCAATGCTCCAGGAAGCACAACCTAGCAGACCAACCGGTACTTGACATCTTTCCTTGGCAGCTCAGCCGATTTGGTCTACACGATCAAAGCCTCCGCACGCTATCACAAGGACGCTACACCGGCATTGTAGCCACTCGATCAATCGCTGAAGCAGTGTTCACCTCTCAGCTTCTCACGGATATCCGTGCACGCCACCTGGATATCGACAACATCGCTGAATACTTACACCAGCAAGCACATCAGCCCATCCCCAACAAGACCACAGACGCAAAACAATTCACGCAACCTCTCATTTCCCGCTCTCATTTCCCGCCTCACCGATTTCCTCCGCGGCCTCACTTCCCCAGCCGGTGAGGGCAGCACTACGCAAGCTTCAGCAGCAGACCGACCGCCTGCACTAACAAGAGAGTGAGCTCCAACGTGCTCGTGACAAGCTCAAAAACCATGGCATTGCCCTCACTCCCACCAAGCCTGGCTCCACCAGCACCTCCGCACCAGCACCAGCCCTCTCACTCACAGCGCCAACCACAGCCCCACCAACATCACACACTATTCTCAACCCCACCTCCCAGACACTTCAAGACAACTCACCAGCCAATTTTGCACACGCTGGCATCCAAAAATGGATGAAGACACTTGCTCCAGCCACTCAGACTCAGGCCAACAACATGCTCCAGATCCTCCGCGACGAGCGTATCAGCAAGGAACAGCTCCAGCAAGCCACCACCAAATACGGACTCCCATTCACTCGAGTCCTCAAACTCCCACCAAAATCACTTCAGCAACTTGTGGCAGCAGGATCTGCCCTAGCAGCCTGACCCGCTCATCAGGCACAGCACCAACCCACCCATACCCTCCTTCGACAACTCACCTCCCTTCACACAGCACTCTCACACTTTGTCCACTTCACACCCTACATTGACAAGTCTTACGCCATCTTTACAGTCAGCCTCATCCACCTCACATGTTTTTTTCGCTCTTCCATCACCCACACAACACTACTCTGTCAAGTGGCGTTCTCGCCTCATCACCAATATCACCAGCATGGCCACACTTACATCGGCTCTACTAGCATCAGCAAACCCAAACGTGAATACAACCGCCACGCAAAACTTAAACAACTCCACAACAATCACCCCATTTCAGCAGAACTCTCACTCCGCTACTGGCATTCCAAAAACAACCTCCACCACTACAGCACCATTTGCCTCTCCTACCACGACACTTACGATCAAGCTTGGACTTACGAACACCTACGCATACAAGAGAAGGGTGAAAGGGTCCGCGAGAATGGAAGTGTTTCAACATCGGCGCACTAGCACTTTACAGAAAGAGGAGGGTAACAGTTGGTCAACAGTTCAAACCAGATTGAGTGCAGGTACACAATGCAGCGTCCCGCATTGCTTCACGACCAATCTATCACTGTCTTCGTTGGGCAGTGAGTGATAGTGGTCCACTGCCCCTCTGCATGTGATGGACGGTCCACTCAAAGTGAATTGGGTTGTGCAAAATCCTTGGATACAGGCGCTGACACACACACTTTTATTGAATTGCGTACTGATTTGGTTGCGGTTTGCCACACGCCAGCCTAAGTGAAAAAAAGACTAAGAGACCAGGGTGAGTAAAGGTCAAAATGCAACAACTCAAAGTTCTCCAATCTCCAAAGCTTAAAGGTTTCAAATTGTAAACCGCAACACGAGCGAGCGACAAGGACGACCAAACGTGCATTAGCCCTTGACAGCAGCAAGACCTCTTCATCCTGCAACAGCCTTCAAGACTCTAGAATGGGATCGTGGTTACGAACATCACAATTTGCAGGTACGTCACGGTGATCAGCCGTGATATCCTAGTCAACTGCATGGAGCTTCATTGGCGACAGCCATGCAGCGACGACTCTGTCGCCCCCTGCTTAAAAAGCATAAGAAACACTCCAACAGGAACCTTGTGACTCCAAAGGTTACACACACACACACACGACACACGCCCCCCCGAGGGGAGGCAATCCTTTTTACATCATCCCTCTAAGGCCCCGGCAGGTTCCAATGAACCTAAAAAGTACTTCGGTCGCTCTGACCACGTGGTGGCGTTAAGCCAGCTTGGACCGCTGCGGTCACGTAATGGCATAGAGCCAGCTTGGAATTCAATAATTCGTCAAGTCTTGGCAAATAACTTTGGCATAAGCCTCCTACGCTCGCCGCGATCTGCTCTGTATCCGGGCAAGGGATACGTTCGACAAATCCTCGTTCAACGGGTCCACAGGGGCCACTCTGCGGGGTCACCCGCACGCCAGCCTAAGTGAAAAAACCTAAGAGACCAGGGTGAGTAAAGGTCAAAATGCAACAACTCAAAGTTCTCCAATTTCCAAAGCTTAAAGGCTTCAAGTTGTAAGCCGCGACACAAGCGAGCGACAAGGACGACCAAACGTGCATTAGCCCTTGACAGCAGCAAGACCTCTTCATCCTGCAACAGCCTTCAAGACTCTAGAATGGGATCGTGGTTACGAACATCACAATTTGCAGGTACGTCACGGTGATCAGCCGTGATATCCTAGTCAACTGCATGGAGCTTCGTTGGCGACAGCCATGCAGCGACTCTGTCGCCCCCTGCTTAAAAATCGAAAGAAACACTCCAACAGGAATGTTGTGACTCCAAAGGTTACACACACACACCCTTTGCGGCACTTTCCTGTTCCTCCAATTGAGCTCTAGACCCCTGTTTCCAAAAGTCCTGCAGGGCAAACCACATACAGGACCATGGCCAAAGCACGAAAATCTGCTGGCTCTCTACAGCCCGACTCCTCCGAACACCAGCAAAGTTGCACAGATTCCGGTGCAAAGCCATCGAGCTCTAGATATCCGAGATCAAATTGCAAATCCCACGACCGATTCGAAGCATTGATGGGCTGCACCGGTAATATTGCTGTCTGAAGAGACGTGCCGCATTCCTTCATTGGAAGCAACTGATCGCTTTTTGAGAGCCGTGAACCCTGCAGAGTGGTGACAACACAACTAGCTCCGAGATCGCAAACTAAAGATTGGCCCCCAAAGGGACCAACCACAACAAGCAATCCCACTTCAAGCCACTGCCCTGCATGCCCTGCGCAATCTGAATTCAGAGGGACCAACGGAGGCGGTAAGGACCAGGCTGGGCATACAAATAAAGCGTCACATCAGACATGGCACTGAGGTCTTGTGAGTCTTCACTGGCAAAAGAAAAACTGTATCCATCCAGAGTCGTGAGATGCACAGAGCTAGAGAAACCCAGATCCGAAGAACCAGTAAAGAAGTCGACAACTGTGAGCGTGTCTCCTGTTTCAAAGCTGCGGTTTGGTAGTTTCACAGTACACTCCTGACCTACGAAGCATTCCTCGACAGCAAGCTCTTTCACTCCATAACCAGCATAGCGCCAGAAGTCCTTCTTATAAGAAACATCAAAGCCACCAAGAATATACATGAAACGTAAGTCTGGGTCCCACACAGCAGTGTGGTCCTCTCGAGCAGAAGGGCTAGGATAAGTTCCAGGAGGTGCCAAAGGAGTCCAGGCATTGGTCAACAAGCTGTAGTTCCACAATTCTGCTGTGTAGCTGAATGACTCATTCAAGACTTTGACACCTCCACAAGTCAACATAGAAAATGTCAAAGGATCCCAAATAGCAGAATATCCGGCACGACCAGAAGGAGGATTTGCAGGAGACAGCAATGTCCAAGCATTCGTCCACCAGCCATACAGCCATACATCATCCAGCGCAGTGGATGCCCACCCCCCCAAAAATGAGCATCGCGTTCATTGCACCTGCCCAAACTGCAGAGTGCCGACTGCGGGCCGAAGGCTTCCCTGACGATGGTGTCAACTCTCTCCAATCGTTCGATAAGAAACGATACTCCCACAAGTCGGCCATAGGGATCCCGTTTTCTCCAGCGAAAATTAGCATGATCTGATTGGCTAAATCCCATATCGCACTGTGGTAAGCTCTTGCTGTGGGCATTGTAGATGAATTAGAAAGCCTCCACGCGTTGGTGCTCAAACTGTAGAGCCATAGCTCACTGTAGTATGTCGTGTAATGGCTCCCGCCAAAAACAATCATCGTGCGAGAGCCCATATCCCAGATCGCCGTATGGCCACCTCTAGACGAAGGTCCACCTGCTACCAAGAGTTGCTCCCAAAGGCCGTTGTGATATCGCCACAGGTCATCGTAGTACCGAAAGGATCCGGCCTCATGACCAGCAAAAACCAACATTGATGCATCCGTTGCATCCCAAACGGCAGAGTGACCTCTGCGAGCCGACAAGTCGGGATCGGCCAAAAAGCTCCAGGCATCCAAATGGCATTCTACTCCAACAGCTTCCCAAGACCCGCAATCATGAATTCCCCAACCTCTGAAGGGGCACTGGCCCAAATCGGGCTCCGATCCAACACATGCAACTTGATCCATACCAAATTCTCCACTTCCATTCCAGCCAAAGCTTGAAAGTCCACCTGCTAGACCAAGTTGGCGACAAACGACCTGCGCGTTCAGGTTATTCCAGTTGTCCTCACAAACATCACGCCAGGACTCTTGATATTTCACCTGAATTCGGCCTTTCATCATTGTGCCATCCACAAGTCGAATCTCTGTCTTGATGGTGGTGGGGATCGTGCCAACATCGACCCGCGGCAAGTAGTCTCCCATCTCAGATTGCTCGTCGCCAATCCTTTCAACGTTGCCAAGCCCAAGTTGGCCATAGTATCCACTTCCCCAACATTTTATCGAGTCGTCATCGAGCAACGCACACGCATGGTGCGAGCCAACTGACAAACTCTTTGCGGTCCTGTCACTGCCCAATTCCACCGCTTTCAAACTGTCTCCCATCTC
>CAXAMN010000092.1:527637-538011 GCA_963970005.1 Durusdinium trenchii
TCGGTGTTTCCTTGGCCTAGTTGCCCATAGTATCCGTTTCCCCAGCATCGAATCTGCCCAACAGAAACATGCAACACGCATGTATGGTAGGAGGTTGTGATGCGGGCATATGGGATGGGTGCAATGGATGCAGGCTGTGTCAGGTGTACATTGTCGATTGAAACTTCAGCGTCCACAGACTCGAACTTCAGAGCCAGAACTATATTTGCTGGCAGGGTCAACTTGACTTTTCGCCAATCTCCAGCACTCGCTCCGGTCCAAGGCACGACCCATGAGAAGGACTCTACAGAGCCCCAGGATGGACTTGCTGTCAAATACTGGAGGGAGAATTGGAATTGGGTGTTAGTTGGAACTAATTGGTACATGAAAGCCAAGCGTAGACTGCTCGGAGTCGGGGAATGCAGATCAGTGAACATCTGAAAAGTCGTTGATTTGCTATGTGCGAATCCATGGGCATCCACTGCAGGGTTAGAGCGCCACCCACAGGTACCAGTCTCAAAGTTGCAGGTGGCACTCTCAGGCAAGGGCCTAAGACAAGCAGCCATTGTCCAACACACTCAGCAAAGAACACGTTCGTTAGGATTTGGACTGGTATTGAAAGGGGTCCCTTCAAGTGTTCCCATTGGGTTCAAAATGCAAAGTCAAGTTTCATGTCACGGGCAATGCATAGTTGCCATCCACGTGCAACTTCGTCTGCACTGGATCTCCATTGAATCATGTTTGAAGCACTGATGCCCTGGGACGGCCCTGAAGTTATACTGCTGCCAGCAAAGTTAAGACCGTTCATAGTCAAGATATCCTTGCCAGATTCTGTCGCAAAGTGTATCACATAGACCGGTTTTTCAGGGCTCACAATCTCGCAAAATTCATTGTTGCTATAGCGACTTGGATAGTACCGGCTTTGAACACAGCCCTGCGTTGATGCACAAGGCCCTGACAGAACCACAAAGTTCTCGCCTCCTGTCCTTGGCTGCCAAATCATGCTCGCACAAAACAGCTGCGCCAACCAAACAAGAACAAGAACAAGAAGCACAACCACAGCGGCAACAGCAGCCACGAGAAGAACAAGAAGAACAACAAACATACAAAAGATGGGTTGGTCTCTTGCGAACTCGCTAGCATCGTTGTTGCAGAAACACCCGCGCTTGATTCAACCCCATGTTTCGCTCTCCACGTGCCCAGACGCTCAACGCTCCTAGACACCGGCAATTGGTCGTATCGCCCTATTGCGCCCCAACACTCTCATGCGCCCCAACCAGCTGTGCAACCCAACAGCAGGTAGCAACTCAATTGACTGGGGCTTTTCAGACATTCCAAGAGTGTGACGCTAAAGCTTGAGCCGAGCCCAAATCCAATTGTTAAATCCAAAGGCAGCTGGGAAGCAGGAGCTGGGGAGCAAGAACGGAAGCAGGAACTGCGATCCAGGAGGTGGGGGGGAGCAGGAAGAAGGAAAGCGCATCAGAACTGCTAATGCATTGTTCCCGGCACATGCGTATTGTCAGGAAAAACACATGCTGTACTTGTGATCGGATAGCAAGGGGTCGGGGAACCCGCCGGCTCCTTAGTTCCTTCATGAGCACCAGCTGGCCAACTATGGCTTCGTAGAAAGAACGTGTCGTAACGGAGACAGAAAGCACACCACGTTCTGATAGGTACATGCATTTGGCTGTGGCCTTGCTGCGCATAAAACATGTTTTGGAAAGAATGATTCGCAGCAAGCTGCTAGTGTTTTCAGTGATGGGATGAAGAGCTATGAAAGAGGTCTTGGCAATCCATGGAAGGTGTCTGTCAGTCAGGCTCCTGTCATTTCAAACACCAAACACAAAAGCCGTGAATCAGCGAGCTCTCAGGAAAGCGCTTGATGGATGAGCGTCAGAACCTGAAAAGTCTAGCTGGTGCTGCTGAATTAATTAAGGCAACTTGCACCAGCTTCGCCATGGTTGGATGTGCTCAAGCATGTTGCGGGGTAGCAAAGCAGCGTGGCACGGGAAATTGCCGGAGCAGGAAAGGGCGCATATGCGGTCTCATTTCAGTGGCCAAGAGTAAAGGAAGTTTCCGGGTTGCCAAGGTTTGTTGGTCAGTCTTACTTGAGATCTGTCTCACTGCATATTTTGGTCTCGAAGCAGCTGAAAAGTATGTCTGCCAAGTGCCCTTGCCAAGCTTTTGGCAGCGTTCTCAGGCTGCAATTGCTTTGTTGAATTCCCATGCTATTTGTCTGCTGTGTTGTAAACTTGTCGGTGGTCGCACAATCAATCTCCTTCTATGCAAGCATGATCAGTTGGTATCTACAGCATCTGGTGGAAGGCACTCAAGCAGGCTACCAGTACCAGCACCATATATGTGGATCAGCTGACAGGCTATTTTCAGCACTACCTTGAGATTTGGCCTGCTCTTCAATGTGGAGGAAAAACCATGTGAAACCAGAATCGGTCACAGAAAGCAGAACAGGCGCTTGTTCAATACGTCCGCCTACGACCAGCCAGTTTCTTGTGGGGGAGGATTGGACAATTCCTGCTTGGTGGCATCACACGCACCCATGACTCATGACTGTATATTGCTTTCAGACGAGACCTGCGCTACTCCCTGGAGAATTACAAGAAGAAGAAGACTGTATACAAAAAATACACCACCGTAGACCCCAAACAGGTGAGACAACAACGAAGCATTCCCAAATCAACTTTTTGAGACATCAACAAGAAGCGAGACAAGAAGGGAGACAAAAGCAGACAGAAGGGAGACAAGACGGACACAATGGCCAACAAGAAGGAAACAGAAGGAAGACAGATTTGAGACAAGGCGGACACAATGACCAACAAGAGGGGAGACAAGAAGGCCAGCAAGAAGCGAGACAGCGAGACAAGACCGGAGACAAAGTGAGACAGAAGGGAGAAAAGGCGGACACAATGACCAACAAGAAGGGAGACAAGAAGGGAGACAAAGGGAAACAGAAGGGAGACAACACAATGAACACCAAGAAGGGAGACAGGACCGGAGACAAAATGCTACATGGCCAGCGGAAAAGGGCGGACACCAGCAGTGACAGACCTGGGAGACAAATGAACAGAAATGCTATATGGCCAGCGGAAAAGGACACCAGCAGTGACACAAAGGGCGGACACATCTTAAGAAAGAATTGAGAACCCCTAAAAGTAAACTGTTTGGGGAAAAACATCAAGCATAAGACTTGCAAGAGCACTCGTTGAGAACAGGAATGAAACAAGGAGCAAGTTCCAGAGGTCGAGACGGGAAAAGATACCAGCTTGAGAAAGGTTCTTGGTAAAAACAATCCAAAGGCCTTGTGAGCAACAATGGAAGGGTGATTGTTTGTGTATTTGCGTCCATGACCCCTTCTTCTCACTCTAAAGAACTTGGTTCTGTATGTTCAAAGCCCAAGGCGATAACAAACGTCTTGGCAAGGGGTCAATCCAAGAGCGTGAGTTCCACCAACAGAAACAGAACGATAGAATCCGACAGAACCACCAAAGCACACTGTGTAGGTGATGCGGCTTGTGGACTCGTCAAACGGTGCAGCCATTCCGACTTCCGAGCTCCGCTTCCCTGCACCATTTTTGGATGTGGCCTCAGACCATGACCCCCTTGGCTTCTGTCAATTCTATAGTTCTTGCTCCAATCATGCACACCTCGACAAACGGCTCAGGAAACTTCACTGAAGATTCGTTGATGCTCAGCGATTGTTTCTTGACACATTTGTCACATTTTGTGTTTGGCGGCTATTGTCCCTTCAGCTCCGATTCTTTTATGAGTATTCGCAAGAGTAGATCCATCCTTTCTGTGCGCAGCACTCATCTCCAATTGAAAACGTTTTTAAACACTGTAATGCAACGAAGGAAACTTGGGCAAGGTTTGTTTTGGGCTGGCAAAATCAATCAACATGGACCGCCTCAAGGTAAGGACCGGAATTGCATGAATTTGATTTAGCTTATCCGCCACAATGGAAGGCAAGTTTCACTCCATCCGCAGTGCAAATCTGCCACCCACTGGAACTGATCGAAGAATCGGATCTCCACTGAATAGTTTGTGGATTGGCAAGGCCTTGTGGTGGCCCTGAAAGCCCAGAGTAGGTTTGACCACCAAAAGTCAAGACATCATGGACATCTTGTGTTGCGAAGTGCGTGACATAGAGCGGCTTCCCAAAAGGAACCACAATTTCACATGCCTCATCGTTGCCATAAAAATTGGGATAGTTCGGGCTTGTCACGCAATCGCCTGTTGATGCACATGGTCCGGAAAGTACTGCAACCTGAAAGACTGATTCTGAAAACATGATGAAAATACACCTTGTACGTTGCCCCGGCACACTATCAACGTGCACAAAGATGAGCACCACGAAGCGCACGAGAAAAATCGACCCATTTGGTGGTTTCTCGATTTAGGTTCCCCCTCCTTGAACCACAATGCTCCAGTGTGGCTTTGACTTGTTCTTTTCCTGCTCAGCCTTCTGTCTCTGTTTTGTTTTTCCTTTCAGGCTTTGACCTCGAGGAGTTCCCATACTAAACTAATGTCTGACTTGCTCTTCGGCCATTCCCCTAATCAAGGAAAAAAATATCCGGCTGGGGTTGAGGATTGGCTTCCGCCTGGGGGCGGCTGCCCTTGCCAAAGTAAATGTCCGGTTGGGGCTGGGACTGGGGGGGTCCCCTTACTAAAGTAAATGTTCAGCTGGAGCTGGGGCTGGGTGCTGGTTGGCCCGGGGCTCGCCTTACTATTTAATTGACCGCGGATGGATTCGGGCGGTTTTCGTCTCCGAAGTTGTGCCATTCTGGTGCTCCTCCTGCCACCGAAGTTGTGCTATCTTGTGACATTCTTGCTACAACCTTTGTGATATTTCTAGTGCCCTTAGTGGTGCCCTATATAAACTCTTGAGAAACATGCCGTCTTCTGGCACCACCGAAGTTGCGCTATTCTGACGCCACGCCACTTGTGTGGGAAGAAGTGGTTTCGTGGCAGGTGTGTTTTCAAGCCTGTGGCTGACTTACCCAACCCTTACCCAACCCATTTTGCTCATTTGCTTGGCCTTGTTGGGTATTGTTGCACGGGCTTAGACAAAGTAGATTATGGCAGCGTGTCTCATTTGAGTTCTGCGCCCTTGTTGCATGGGACAAGGTATATGCTGGCAGTTTGTCTAATTTGAGTTGCGCGCCCTTGCTGCGTCGGCTTAGACAAAAAAGACGCTGGCAGCTTGTGTCATTTGAGTTGCGCGACCTTGTTGCCTGGGCTTAGACAAAGTCTGATGGCAGCTTGTCTCATTGGAGTTGCGCACCCTGCATGACCATGATTTGGGTCAGACCATGTTTGTGTGGATTTGTAAGTTTGACACATGCCCAGCCTGCAAATTTGTTGGTTCATCGCAGGGCTGTGAACTGTTTTGGGCCGGCGCCATCAGCACCTTGGCGCAGCAGAACACATAGCTTTGCACACGATGCTTTGTTCAATGCTCCGCTAGCACCGGCGATGTCGTAGTTTGCCTATGTCTCAGGGGCCCTCGCGAGCCAGAACATCACATATGAGTGAGACCTCGAATGGGTGACATGTGTGAGAACTGCATGATGACGAAACCTTGCATCAACAAGACCTTTACGGAAATCAAGTTGAACCTTTCGGACCTCGTGTCTGGATGTCCTAAGTTTGCACAATTCATTGTGCCTAAAACTCATTGAGGACACGTGTCCTTTGGTTTGCAGGGTCTATCGAGAGAGATTTCAACATTCAGTTGTTTTGGTTGTTTTATAACAGTCCACACCCTACCTAGGCCCTAGCTCATCACCTTAGCTGCAGGGTAGAAAGGCCATTATGCCATTATGTGCTCTCAATTCTCGCACTCCCTTTGCATGGAAACAGTGCAAAACCTGCTTCTAAACTAGGTCTTCCACAGTCACAGGTCGTGTGATGGTGACATCCGAATCGGTCCATTCTCCACCGCAAGAACTACGCCATGTGCCCGAAGGTGGCATGCACGAGGTTGAATCGATGCGCGATCTGTAATTGCAGTTGCCATCGCTGTCAAGGTCTTTAGATGCCGATGTTGAAGGAGAGTCTGAGTCCATAATCCAGCGTGCCGCAGTAGATCCACCATTGCAATCGGGGTCATGGTACAAGTAATGGGAGCCGCTTGCATGTCTGAAGTACGGATGCTGAGAAGCTGTAACTCCTGCTGCATACCAATATCCATTCAAAGAAGACAAGCAGCCATGAGACACGTCGAGGGCGATGGCCTGGCTACACTGCACATGGCCAAGTGTTATGTTCAAGCTGTGCAAGCAAACATGAACGATATTCCAGCAACGGGTTTCCACCTGGGTGGAGTTCTTTGGGCAAAGAACCGTTTGAACACTGTCGCTGTTGCAACGATGCCAAACAGGCTAGCGAATACACACCCTTTGTTTGCCTTTTGTTGCTGCTGATGGAAGTTCTGAGGACTGTAAGAAAAGGAAACGAGGCCAGCTTTCAGAGGCCTTCAATTGTGCTGTATACTTTCAATCGGGAGAGATTCTTGCGCAAGTGTTGAGCTGCTTTATTGTTCAGGGAGGAGGGACGTCCATGCTTTGATTCGGATTTTTTGGGGATAGAATGTTTGAGCGCATACATTGTCCAGTGTGTTGGCCCTCCACGGGCACAGGCTCCGATGGTCTTTTCGTTTTGTGCGCTAAGGACTTAGTTCTTCTATGTTGGTCCAAGAGTATCAACCCCAGCTACAGTAAAAAGGGGCAACGCAGTTGATTATATGTACGAAGCTTACTGCCCAGAAGGCAAAGGTGAGTTCACGCTCCCAAACCTGCGAACAACCCGTTCCACAAGGACCACCTTGGCCTGGTTACCAAGCTGTGCACAGGCATCCAAACTGACCTATGTCGCACAAGGGCAAGTGTCTTTTTACCAACATTGTTAATCCAACCACAAGCCATATCAGTACGAACCCACGCTTACCAATCTATGTTGGTTTGCAATATTTTTCCCCAGCACAGAAGCTTCACCGAGGGATCCTGCCAGACATTCCTTGAGGGAGTGTACCTATTCTGCACCCAAATTGCGCTTTCATTCGGGTGGAAGGTTTTGCAGCCTGCTGCCCAGCCGCTTTCTCAATGACAGCCCTCTTCCAACACATGCTAGTCTAGCGACTAGTGGAACCAAAAAAGAAAAGCCCATCAAGGCAGTCAAGAGCGGTTCAGGACAGGAAGTAGGAGCATGCTCACCAATCTGTGGTGCACAACTCATGCTAGCAAAAATGTAGTGGAAAATTACCTTTGCTTTGAAACCTGTGTCCCCGAAACTCATCTCAGAATCCAGTAAGCACGACTTGAGCCCATTCAATTCAGACAAGCACTACAACTTCATCCGGAAATGAACATTAAATATATCTCAAAGGATGCACCTCACTCTCTGTGTATTTAGGTTATATATATATATATCACATATGTAGGTCTCCGGCAATTTACCAAGAAACTGTACTGAAAATATGAATGGAGGCTCTGTAAGACTGCAAGACTGGCTTGCAGACTAGGCACTTCCACAAGTGTGATGGTGACATCCGAATCGGTCCATTCTCCACCGCAAGAACTACGCCATGTGCCCGAAGGTGGCATGCACGAGGTTGAATCGATGCGCGATCTGTAATTGCAGTTGCCATCGCTGTCAAGGTCTTTAGATGCCGATGTTGAAGGAGAGTCTGAGTCCATAATCCAGCGTGCCGCAGTAGATCCACCATTGCAATCGGGGTCATGGTACAAGTAATGGGAGCCGCTTGCATGTCTGAAGTACGGATGCTGAGAAGCTGTAACTCCTGCTGCATACCAATATCCATTCAAAGAAGACAAGCAGCCATGAGACACGTCGAGGGCGATGGCCTGGCTGAGATGTTAAAAGAAAAAGAATAAAACCCGATGCCAACCAATACATTGCAAATCTCGGGGGCCAATAAGTCATGTCGAATCTGTGGATGACAGCCCCAAGAGCACAGAGAGAGAGAGAGAGAGAAAATAGAGAGAGATGATCAACCAACTAATTGAACAGTATCATTGGCACCGTGAAGATAAAACAACATATCCAGCACACAGCTATGAAACAGTCCTCTGCCACCGGCGTCAGCGCAGGGCCCACAAGAACCAAGAGCTGCAAGATGTGCATCGCCTTCACCATTCTATTGAAATTGGCTGGCTTCAACGGTTTCTACTGTCTGATCTTCAGATTCTCTGCAACCGTTAGATTCATTATGCAAAACTCAGCCGAGCACTGCCAAAATCGATCAAGTCCCCATATTCCGATCGCAAGCAAACACAGTATCACAGCTGACCAGTTCGATAGTGCACTTACACATGGAAGGACCTTATGCAGTGTCCTTCAACGTAGAACCAAGTAATCGAATTGCATTATTTTGTGGGCCTTATCACAGCCCCTCTTATACATCTTTCCGTACATTCGTACATTGGCAGATTCGTCAGCCTGCAACACCACCAAGCCTCGAAGTCAGGCCAGTCGATTCACAATCTGTCTGACTACTTTGAGCCTAGGCAGCTGAAAACAGCAACAAAGCATGACCCTGACGGCCTCCACAATTCTTTTTCACAAAGCAAAGGAGTTCTACGTGCAAGGCAGCGATTCCAACAGATTCCATCGAGTAGCACATGACACATGTTGGTTGGATGCAAACAGGTTCCATCACGACATATCCAGGCTCGAACTGTGAGCGCTAAAAGGAGCGCATCCGTTTTCATGGTAGCGGAGCTCTGCCAGCATCCCTGGCAACTCTGGGGTACCTTTTTGGGGGATTAATCAACCGGGTGTACACGGCTTGCTGAAGTCCCGAGCAAGCTAGTAGTGGGGCCTCGATCATGGCCGGTCTTGGAGATGCTGCACAGGCCATTCCGGCCACAGGTGGTGACACGCCTACTGGAGCTGGAAGTGGAGTGCCAGGACTGGTGCAAGCATTGCATCGGTTGATCGAAGTTCAACGTAGTAGTGGATTTACCAAGCACCTCAAACCACCAACCACCTTTCAGCCAGAGTCACGATCCGAAGAGCTTTCAAAGTGGTTAGACTGGCGGTTTCAATTTGAGACATTTGTTGGTGCAGTGGAGCCAGGTATATTGACCCTCATGAAACAGGCCGAACGTGAGGAAGCTGCCATCAATGATTCAGGAGCCAACGTCAGGTCCCAATCTGAACGTTCGTATTCACTGCTGACCGGGTTGATGAAGCAGCGACCGTTGAGGCTGGTGAGGGGCATCTCAGGTCAGAACGGACTAGAAGCCTGGCGGGTGTTGACAAAAGATCTTCAACCAAAGACGCGTCAACGTTCACTTGCATTGGTACAAGCATTGAACAGGGTGCAACTCGATCGTGGCAAATCAGTTACAGAGCAGTTACCACACGAATTGATGGTCCGTGAGTACGAACAAACCAGATGACTTGAAGACTGCAGCAGTTGTCACAGCTCTTCCACCTAGTTTGCGTGTTCACATTCAGATGTCTCTGCAAGACGATACAACCTTTGAGGAACTACGTCAGAAGATCGAGCTCTACGAGCAGGTCAGCCAGAGGTGGAGTGCAGAGCAAGGTGGACTTCTGTTGATGGTCAAACCATGGGGAGCTGATGAACAGGATAAGACTGCAGGACCTATGGACGTTGATGCAGGGACTTACAAAGGAGGCAAGAAAGGAGGAAAGAAAGGTGGAGGAAAGAAAGGTGAGAAAGGGAAGCAAAGGCAAAGGCAAAGGTTTCTGGTCAAAAGATGGTGGAAAGAAAGGCGGCAAAGGAGGCAAATCGACAGGCAAGTCACCAGGAAAGAAAGGAACAGGTCAGAATGGTGCATGTCACAACTGTGGCAAACAAGGGCACTATGCTCGCGATTGCTGGGCACCCAAACGTGTCCAGGAAGTGGCTGAGAAAGGAGAGACTTCAGATGGCAAGACCACCTCAACGACATCAAAAGGTGATGGAAGCCAAGGCGGAGGAGTGTCAACTGGGCCATCTGCCCACACTGAATATCGCTCTGGTGTCAGGCGGGTGAGGCTGGTCACACCCACGGGCTTGGCGACGATGGAGATCTTTGACCTGACCGAGAATGACTCAGGCTATGAGGACATGGAGGTGGAAGAAGTAGATGATTGGCCAGTGAGGGCCATCAAGGTGATCGAGTTGGAAGATCAGCCACCAGAGGAAGAGGAGTTCTTTGATTGCCTGGAAGAGCCGCCTGAAGAGACGCCTTTGAACATCATCTACGACAAGACAGAAGCCGTGAAGCAGAGAGCCCAATACTCAGAAGATGACGCGCTTTTGCAGGTGTTCATGATCACTGATGTGTCTGCTATCGAGCCCCCGTCCGTGTTGATGACACTCGATTCAGGAGCAGACATTTCAGT
>CAXAMN010000103.1:0-41871 GCA_963970005.1 Durusdinium trenchii
AGCTTAGGGGAATTCACATTTAGACTTTATATAGACTTTCCTTTTTTTCAATTTGTGTTTCTGTATCTTTCTTATTGCGCAAGGAGTTTCCTTGAAGCCCTTGACTATTCGTTTGGTTCCTAGTATTTCTTAAAAAACCTAACTTATACATAGAAGGAAAATCCTGTCGGCATCTGCCTGTCCATGTCTCCCTTTTGCTAACCCAACAGATACCCCCTCGTCACTTCTTGTCGTGCCACCTGTGGGGCGATGTAGCTGACAGGTCTGCCTCGGAATTCCAGCAACTTAAGACTTGATGGAGGGGCCTAATCTAAATCAAAGGCCGTGCTTAGAATCCTGCAGACTTTGCAACAATTGTTTGGGAGATTTTGGGAGAACCCGACAATTGTGCAAATAACCTTTCAAAACATTCAAAATAACTCTTTGGCATGTGGCAAAAAGACTTTGCTTTCGCAAACTTGTCGCCTAGCCACATGGTGACTGCGGAGTTGCGCAGGGAGTTATGTAGCTTGTAGTTGGAACCGGCGCTGCAAGAACAGGAACAACGGGTACCTGCGCGGACAACGACCTGCGCCCAGTAATGGCGCCAACGACTCTGGCAGTACTGGGGCGAACCACATGCATACTGCATACTGTTTGTATTGCGATGCCATGCCAACTGATGGCAGCATGTGCAAGACTTCATGAGGATCCGATGTTCAATATGACTGATGTGTGACGTAATACGCTTCAAATTTGGGCAGCAGGCTTCGGGCAAAACCAACAACAAAGCAAACAACACCACCCATTGGCATTTGGAACTGATCCAACTCCAACTCATGAGAACAAGTCAACTCATCCATCATGCACATCAAACAAAACAAAAAAACCCTCTGATAACTCGCCAGAGGTGCCATACAGCTGACAGGTCTACCTTGCAGGCAGGTGTGGTACCATATCAAAATGTGTGAAAGTGCATGCGCATCAGATTGGGAGTCAAAAACCATCTGTGATGCTATGAAGCTTTTGATCAAACACAAATCCACATTAGTTTCCAGTCAAGTCCCAGCTCGTCATCTTTTGCGGGCAAGCTGCTTGCTGATTGTGGGGTTGCACTTGGGGATATGCACGGTGAAGCTGAAGCCGTGTATACAGGAATCACCGAGGCCTGGAACTCCCATGTGGTCATTTGCTTGGGCTTCAAACACCGATTTGAGTCTTTCATCTTTCACCTTGTCTCCAGCACTTCAAATCAATGAATGTGTTGGCTGCTTGGCGAAGCGGTTGAGGAACTAAGAACTTGAATGAAAGATGTGTAGACACAAAAACGTAGTGACAAAAAAACACGTATATAACTACCACTATTTCAGTTAAGCTGGATGCGGCCAATCTTTAGGCGAAAACAATGTGCAAGGAATGTTTCAAGATCTTCAAGTGCCTGTGTATCCACATACATCTCCGGTCTACCTTACAAGTTTCTCATCAAACAGAATGCGCTTGCATGACAAGCACACAAGAACTGACATTGTCAAAGGCTCAGCGTGTTGATAGTCTGAATCCTCTTGGCCTACACAAAGGGCCTACACATCTTTCTCTTCATCAGTAATGAAACACCACTTGCAAATGAGTCACATGGCAATTGGGGGGTTGCGCACGGCGATAGACAGGGTGAAGATGGAGGTGTGTACAGCGGGAGCACAGCTGCCTTGGCAGGTTCTTCAGTGCACTAGTCCCTAGTCATTAATCTCTGCATCGATTTGCAAGGTTCCTGCAACCCTTTTCACATTTCGTTGTAGAGCTGATGGAACAGGTAGAACTGCAGTTCGATACACCAGCTCTTGAACCAACACACAACAGACTTTGCCACTCAGTGCATCACAGATCTTGACCCAGTTGGAGCCTGACACAACGCTTCTTTTCAAATGGGTAATCACCGTCACTCTTGCAAGCGATGGAAGGTTATGAAAAGGTTCCATACAGGATTTTCATGGGTTTTCCACATGTCTCGTCAGCATCAATGACTTCCCTAAACTGGTTTGTTGGTTGCTTGGATTTGGGGAAAGCACATATAGTGATGGATGGATCATGGACAGGGAGAAACATGTTACTTTTTGGTGCGTTGGTTGGCTGGTTTGCTTGCTGTTGATTGCTTGCGTGATGCAGTGCTTGATGGATATGCAATTCTTCCTGTTTGTGCGCTTGGTTGATGGATCGATGGATGGGTGGATGGATGCTGTGTAAATAAAGGCGGGAGGGGGTGCGGGGGAGGGCGCTGCGCCCTCCCCCGCAATGCAAACGAAGTATCGACAGCATTTGGGGAAAACACTGGGTTGTGTGGCTTTGGTTGCTTGGTTTGTTGGTTGCTTCCTTTTTTGATGGGTGGATGGATGGATGCTCTGTAAATATTGGCGGGTGGGGATGGATGCGTGCATGGATGCATAAATGGATGGAGTGTAAATAAATGCGGGCGGGGGGGCAGGGGAGGGCGCAGCGCCTCCCCGCAATGCAAAACAAGTATCGACAGCATTTCAAAAGGTTGGTTGGCTTGGCCGCGTTGTTGCTTGGTTGGTTGGTTGGCTGGCACTCCGTTGATGGATGCATGGACGGACGGACGGACGGATGGATGATATGTAAATGGGGAGGGCGCAGCGCCTCCCCCCGCAATGCAAGCCAAGTATCGACAGCGCTTGGGGAAAACACAGAGTTATTTGGTTTGGTTGCTTGCCTTGTTGGTTGCTTGGTGGGTTTGTTGGCTTGGCCGCGTTGTTGCTGTGAAAGATTTGCCGTTTCATGAAGGCATTGGTCAGTTTCGCATGTTGTCGCTTGAAGATTTGAAGGACCCGAACCGCAGGCATCGATGTCAGCTCATTTGCGCAAAAAGCCCGCTAGCTTCGCTTTGCTTGCTTTCATTTACTGTACTTGTTGTGATTTCCGCCTATCGGCGGTGCTTGCTTTGCTCGGTGTTTCTTGGTTTTAGCGAGTTAGATTGGTTAAACATTGGTAGCGGAGCCCGCTTAGGCTGCTTGCTTTAGGAGCATGGCAGTTGATCCCGCCACCGATCGGGACCCTGCGAATCGGGAAGCGACAGAGTCGATGGAGAACGTTGATCCGTTGACTCAAAGAGATCCATGGGCAGCAGAACACACGCAGCACGCACAAGGAGCACCTGTGACCTTTACTCCCCCACATGGACCACCACGTTCAGGGAACTATGGGCCACAGCGGTCATGGCAGAGGGGGGGCAGATTTTGGTCAGGCTGTACCTCCACCTGCTGGGTGGAACTGGGAGGGGCAGATTCCGCCGGTCATGAACTTGTCGAGTGCTCAGACATCCTCACAGGTGCCACAGACCGATCAATCCTGGCAGATGGTATCGTCAGAGACGTTGTCACAGCCAGGGCAGCACATGACCCTTCCGGCCGCGAATCATTTGAGCATGGGTTCACCTGGATTTGGTTCAGCTGAACGTCTTCCCCCACCTGGGCTCATACCACCCGAAGTTCATCCAGACTTCTCTCCGTTCGGTATGCACCACTATGATTCGGGTATTCCACATGGTCCAGTACATCATGGAGTTCACATGGCTTCACAACCATGCATGGGGCTTCATCCACCGGTTCATGCATGTGGTTGCGGACATCCAGGTTTTCCAGTCGGAGGTCACCCTGTTGTTCTTTTGGTTGGCAGCACCCTCCACCAATGTATGGCTATATGGGGTACATGCCCTTCGTGCCGCCGTTCGTGGCCAACCAGATGGGTGGCAGTCCGCCGGCCGCTTCAGGACCCGAAGGAAGAAAGCCTGAAGGAAGCCAAAAGAAGCCTGAAGTCAAAGAGAAGCGAAAGAAGATCGATGAGGAGGCCGGTTCAGCGCGACCGCATCGTGCGCGTCCAGGGGGCGGTGATGGAGGCTCAACACCTCCCATATCATCCGGAAGGGGATGGTGAAGGAGAGGGTGAAGACTCCTCGGTTGACACGTCAGCCATCCACAGTATGTTGAAGCGAAGGGTTCACCACCAGCTTGAACGTCCGAAGTCAAGTCTAGGTTCAGTGAAGGTAGAAGAGTTTTCAGGTGAACGCTTCAAGTACACTAAGTGGAAGAAGGCAGTTGAGGCTCAACAAGAGCTATACAGATTGGAGGAGCAGGAATTGGCAATGCTCGTCTACTTGTCCACCAAACGAGATGCTCGTGACTGCCTGGATCAAGCACCAATCTCAGAGTTCACTCGGCCAGGAGGCCTTCGTTTGGTGTGGCGCTTGTTAGATGAGGCCTTTGGTGAGACAGATGAAGAACTGTTCGAGCGGGCCGAACGGGAACTCGGACAGTACCGTCGACTTCCAGGCCAGCCAGTCAGCGCCTACATTGGACAGATGAAACGTCTCCGAGCTCAGTATCAACGTGTTGACCCAGACACTCAGCTTTCGGATCGGGCATGGGCTCAACGACTCCTCAACAGCTGTTCACTGTCCAGACGAGAACGCCTGGATGTCTTCTTTTCAGCAGGAGGTCAGTATGAGCCTCAGGCCATCGAGCGTGCCCTTCGTCACCGGTGTGCCAACACCCATGAAGATGAGAGACGAGTTCCGACACCTCATAAGGTCAGCCGACCTTTTAAGCCTCGCAACTACGAAGACAAGAAGAAGACCGGCTACAAGAAGGTATACAAGCGAGTGTATGCAGCCGGTTGCGATGAAGAAGATGAGGGCAACGAGGATGAGGAGGACCTCGAACAAGAAGGAGACAATGAGGTGCTTCTAGAAGGACCAGAAGAAGGAGAGAACGAGGAATTGGCACCAATTGAAGAAGAAGAAGGTCAAGAAGGACCAGAAGATGAGGAGTTTGAAGATGAGATGATGATGGAGGCATATGCAGCAGGATGGCGAGCGAAGTCTCGCATGGGAGAAAAGAAGAAGGCAAGAGGATGGTCTCAGCCTGGTGGAGGTACTCCCAACCTCCATCAACCAAAAGAAGGCGGCCTCGCATTGTGCTTCATGCGGCCAGAAAGGACATTGGCGGGGCGACCCTCAATGCCCCAATGTGAAGTCGGGAAAAGACAAAACCGCATCAAGGCAGTCCAAAGAAGCCAACGACATCTTCCCCACCTGGAGGTGGAAGCAATCCAGTTCATTTCACGTATGTCGTGACTACGCATCAGAAGAAGACAAGGACCAGGGAGGAGAAAGAAACTATACATGTTCCACCAACGACTTCATGTTCCAAGTGCCGTTGGCCCAGTGTTGCATCAGCCAAGTTTTGCTCACATTGTGGACATGCACTCAATCCAGATGAGAGGATGCCAGAAGGGAAACGGGGCTGGACTAAAGTCAGTGAGGGCGATGACGATGAGGAGCAGATTCCAAGTTCAGAGAGCAGCAAACCAGAGGACAAGCCCAAGATGTATCATGTCCGGAAGGACTTACTGAGAGAAGCTGCAGGAGTGGCAACATTCAATCGGGCCGAGAAAGTGAAGGCAAGTCCAGAAGAAGTTCTGGCCTCTTTGCCTATGATGTCCCGGAAGGAGAAGAAAGAGATTCAGAAGGTTTTGCAGAAGGAAGAGCGGGACTATGCCTATGAACGATTGGAGAGAAGCCAATTGCTGCCACAGTATGAGAGTTCCAGTGAAGATGAACGTGATCCCAGAGCTACCGGATCTTCTTCTCAGATGCCAGTCAGACCAAAGGCCACTTCACCAGCTGGAGGCTACATGGAGCGCCGGAAAGACATTCCCAAGCCAGTCAAAGATCGCATGCTGGCTCAGTTCAGGAAAGAACTATGTGACAACCAGACGGTCAAAGGAAAGATTAGACCATCGGCAGGTGCGCCCACACCCACCTCAGAACAGGTTCGATGTCCGCATCCACAAGATCGCCTGCGATGGAGCTCAAACGGCGATGGACACTATGCAGCATGCCGAGATTGCGGCCTCAAGCATGTGATCTACTTTTCCGAAAGACATGGAGCTTGGGTAGCAACTACCAGTTCACCAAAGACCGAGCATGAAGTGTTTTTGTCCACGGCACCAGGCATGGCAATCATGGACAGTGGATGTCGTTCGGCTGTTGCAGGAATCCGATGGCATGAAGAATACCAAACACAATTGAAACGTCTTGGACTCACCTGGCATGAGGAGCCGGAGGAGGAAACCTTTCAGTTTGGTTCAGGTGCACCAGAAGTCAGCCATCGAGGATACATTTACCCAGTCGGCATCCACGGAACATCAGAGTTGATTCGCATGTCATGCGTGGGTGGAGGAGCAAGCCTATGCCCTGGACTGGTGGGACCATCTGAGATGGCAAGATGGAATGTGGTGTTGAGCTTCGCCGACAAGAAGATCCAGATCAAAGGAACATGGAAGTCCATGACCCTTACAAGTACCAGGCATCCGGCAGTCTGTCTGTTGGATTTTGGCCCCAAGATCGAAGAATTCTGGACGGCGGAGGACATCCAAGATTCACTGAAGATGCTGCAACGATCACCTCAGACATGGGCCTTTGCAGCAGATACAGAAAAGAATGAAGAGACTTCCAATGAAGCGTCGGAGGATGAAGAGGAGCCAGAAGAGGAAGATGATGAAGTCAGTGCTGATGAAGAAGCTGAGGAGAAGGGGCGGCTACAGGAAGCACTCACAAGATTGGAGGAGGATCTCACATTCTTGCCCGTTCAGGAGACGCATAGGACCAGTGATTATGAAGAAGAATGGGAGATCGTGAGTGACAAAGATGATAATGAGTCCATCACTTCACATGAATTTGGGGTTCAGCAGCCAGAAGAAAGTTCAGAAGAAGATGAATCCAGTCAAGAGGAGACACCCGAGGACGGGCAAGGGATCAAAAAGAAAATAAAAATGCATCAAAAAAACAATATAATTCTGGGTATCAAGAAAAAACAAAACTGAATCAATAAAAAAATAAACGGACCCAAACGAGTGGAGGGAAGCGCAATAGTCCAACTCGAAGCAGTGATCAAAAGAAAAACAAAAACGCATCAAAAAAAAAACTAAATCAACCTACACGGATACCTTGGATGGTCCTGTAGGGCCCTTGGGTCGAGACCAACCTATCCACCACAACGGTCGGCCTCTGCCCTCTGTGTTCTCTTCGAAATTGCCAAGAATTCAAAAGATATAAGGTGTTTCAGGTTTTGGAGATTCAAGAGGTCACGGTTGAGAAGCAGGACGCCGACATCTACAAAGATCCAAAGGCCTCGACATCCAGACAGATCTAGTGTAAAGGTGTAGAGTCTAGAGACCTGGAAAATCTTGCAGAGGTTCAGATCCAGCTCTTCCAAAATTTTACTGGCGTGCTAGAATGGAATGGCTTTCTGCCCTCTAACCTTTACTACTGTACATTCGGGTGGCTCACAGAAGGGCGGCGCCGCAGCCGCGCACACGGATTCAACTCAACTGCGCACACACATTATATCGGCACTTGTGCCTCATCTGCGCACACACTTGTTAACTCAGCGTGCGCACACCCCACCATGGGGAGTCAAGTGCGCACACAGGCCCTTTCCCGAATGTTGCTGCGTATTCCAAATTTTACCCTGCGTTGCTCACTTAAAAGGGTAGTCAACTTGGAATAGCCACTTCCTTGTGTATTTTTTTACTCTCCAGTGGCTCACCAAGGGGTGAGTCAACTTGGAATGAGCACTTCCTTCTCTAAATTTTACCCCTGCATTGCCCACAAAGGGTGAGTCAAGTTGAAATGGCAACATCCTTCTCTAAATGTTACCCTCGGGTGGCTGGCCAAAGGGTGAGTCAACTTGGAAGGGCAACATCCTTCTCTAACTTTTTTCCCCTGCATGGCCCACAAAAGGGTGAGTCAAGTTGAAATGGCAACATCTTTCTCTAAAATTTACCCCTGCATGGCTCACAAAAGGGTGAGTCAACTTGGCATGGCCACTTCCCTCTCTAAATTTTACCCTCCAGTGGCTCACCAAAGGGTGAGTCAAATTGGAAACCTCTTCCTTTTCTAAATTTTACCCTGCCCACAAAAGGGTGAGTCAAGTTGAAATGGCAACATCCTTCTCTAAACTTTACCCTCGGGTGGCTCACCAAAGGGTGAGTCAACTTGGAAGGGCAACATCCTTCTCTAAATTTTACCCCCGCATGGCCCACAAAAGGGTGAGTCAAGTTGAAATGGCAACATCCTTCTCTAATTTTTAGCCTCGGGTGGCTGACTAAAGGGTGAGTCAACTTGGCATGGCCGCTTCCCTCTCTAAATTTTACCCCTGCATTGGCCACAAAAGGGTGAGTCAAGTTGGAGTGACCACTTCCTTCTCAAAATTTCACCCTGCGCACAGAAGGGTGAGTCAAGTTGAAATGGCAACATCCTTCTCCAAATTTTACCCTCGGGTGGCGCAACAAAGGGTGAGTCAACTTGCAGCTTTCCTGGCCACTGCAGGCAGCACAGGTCCGTAAGCTGGCCACCTGCAGCAGCACAGTGCTTACAACACTCTGGCCCCCTCCAGCAGCACAGTGCTGACGACACTGGCCACTGCAGGCAGCACAGCTCCGTAAGCTGGACATCCAAAGGCCTCGACATCCAGACAGATCTGGAGTGTAGAGGTATAGAGTCTAGAGACCCACAAAATCTTGCAGAGGTTCAGATCCAGAGACCAGGTGAACAGAGGACCAAAGGACCAGGGGCCTTACGGTCGCCTCTCCTCTTCAAAATTTTACTGGCGTGCTAGAATGGAATCGCTTTCTGCGCTCTAAACTTTACTACTGTACATTCGGGTGGCTCACAGAAGGGCGGCGCCGCATATTTTATCAGCACTTGCGCCTCATCTGCGCACACACTTGTTGACTCAGCGTGCACACACCCCATCGGGGGGAATCAAGTGCGCACACAGGCCCTTTCCCGAATGAATGTTGCTGCGTATTCCAAATTTCACCCCTGCATTGCTCACTTAAAAGGGTAGTCAACTTGGAATGGCCACTTCCTTCTCTATTTTTCTCTCCAGTGGCTCACCAAGGGGTGAGTCAACTTGGAATGAGCACTTCAGGGCAACATTCTTCTCTAAATTTTTCTCCCTGCATGGCCCACAAAAGGGTGAGTCAAGTTGAAATGGCAACATCTTTCTCTAAATTTTACCCCTGCATGGCCCACAAAAGGGTGAGTCAACTTGGCATGGCCACTTCCCTCTCTAAATTTTACCCTCCAGTGGCTCACCAAAGGGTGAGTCAACTTGGAATGACACTTCCTTTTCTAAACTCTACCCTGCCCACAAAAGGGTGAGTCAAGTTGAAATGGCAACTTCTTTTCACAATTTTACCCTCGGGTGGCTCACCAAAGGGTGAGTCAACTTGGAAGGGCAACATCCTTCTCTAAATTTTACCCCCGCATGGCCCACAAAAGGGTGAGTCAAGTTGAAATGGCAACATCCTTCTCTAAATTTTACCCCTGCGTGGCCCACAAAAGGGTGGGTCAACTCGGCATGGCCGCTTCCCTCTCTAAATTTTACCCCTGCATTGGCCACAAAAGGATGAGTCAAGTTGGAGTGACCACTTCCTTCTCAAATTTTTACCCTGTGCGCAAAAGGGTGAGTCAAGTTGAAGTGGCAACATCCTTCTCCAAATTTTACCCTCGGGTGGCGCAACAAAGGGTGAGTCAACTTGCAGCTTTCCTGGCCACTGCAGGCAGCACAGGTCCGTAAGCTGGCTCGCTGAGTAGCTGGCCAAATGGGGGATAGAACAGGAGTTCAAAAGTGGTCCTTGTTGTTGTGTGTGTTTTTCGGGAGATGCATCAAAAAATGCATTAACATAGAATACATGACAACACTTGCCATTGCAGGCAGCACAGCTCCGCAAGCTGGCCACCTACAAAAGCCATCGAAAACCAAAGGCAAAAGCCACCAAAACCCAAGAGCCACCAAAAGCGAACCTTCCTTCCTGCCCTGCTGCCTTTCTTCCTTCCATCCATCCTTCCTTGCTTCCTTCCTTCCTTCCTTGCTTCCTTCCTTCCTTCCTTCCTTCCGTCCTGGCTTCGTACCTTCCTTCCTTCCTTCCTTCCTTGCTTCCCTTCTTGCCTTTCTTTGTTTCTTTTCTTTATTTTTTTATTGATGCATTTTTATTTGTTTCTTGATGCATTTATATTTTTTTATTGATGCATTTATATTTCTTTTTTGATGCGTCTCCCCCCGAGGACCATAGCCAAAGACCCATCAAGCACATGAGCAAAGGCCAGAAGAGCGAATGGAGGTACAACATGAGAGAGATCCAGAAGACCTAATGTCCAGAGGCAGGAGGAAAGTGTAGAAAAGGTGACTCGACCCATTCCGAGAGTCACACGCTCAAAGAGCGGACCATGGAAGGTCTTGGAGATCTTCACATGGACATGCATGATCAGCATGTGTGCTGTGCAGAGGGGAAATTGGCAGATGATGGAACCAATCACCCTCCCAAATTGGGACTTGTTCAGGAGCGATCACCAGAAGGAGGCCTTGGAGTACTTGTCCCGTGCTGACCCTGACCTTTTGGTCATAGCATGGCCGTGTTGCGACTGGTCACCTCTGCAGGAGTTTGGAAAGAAGACAGCTGATCAGATGACAAGATTGGGAGAAAGGATACAGAAGTCAAGGATACTTCTTCGCTTTGTGAAGAAAGCGGCAAAAGATCAAAGAAGGAGAGGAGGGGCGCTTTTGGGAGAAAACCCATCAAGATCGAAAGCCTGGTTGGAACCAGACATAGAAGAAGCCTTTGAAGGAACAGGAAGCACCATCACGGACATGTGTAGGTACAACCTGAAGAAGCCAAATGAAGAGTTCCCAGAAGAGCCACCCCAGTGTATGCGGAAAAGAACCCGGTTGCGAGGCACACCAGAGATTTTGAAGTACTGCAGTCGGAAGTGCGATGGAAAACACCATCAACACACACCCGTTTTGGGTGGTGTCAAGATCAAAGGAAAATGGCAAGCACTTTCAGAGTTTGCAGGTGGATACACTCGAGCTTTTGCCATACGAGTCCTTCGAGGAGCAGAAGACTATTTGAAGAAAGGTCGGGTGCAAGAGACATTCATAGTCAATGAGACGTTCCCAGAAGAGCGGTTAGAGGCCATGGAAGATTTGGAAGAGGAGGATGAAGAAGTTGGAAGATATGAGGACGATGAAGAAGAACAAAGAAGTCGCAAATAGTCGCAAACATCAACAACTAGATCTGCTTCATCGCCGACTGGGACACCCATCCAATGAAGTCTTAAGCCGGATGCTGAAGATGGCAGGCGCAGACAAGTGGCTACAAGATGCAGCCATGAAACTGAAGTGTGACACTTGTGGTGCAGGGCCAATTCCAAGCAGGCCAATGAGTCAGAGAAGTGATCTTCGACCATGCGTCTTCAATGAGAACATCGGTATTGACCTCAAGTTCATCAACGACTGTTCCGGTCAGAGGTATGCTGCATTGAACATGGTGGACCTTGCCACCAACTATCACCAGGCAGTTCTTTTGAGAAGCCGGAACCCTGGACATGTCGCCCAGAAATTCCTTTCCAAGTGGGTGGCAATGTTTGGGATACCAACTTGGATCTCATTAGATCAAGGAGGTGAATGGGAGGCGGAGTTCATTTTGTTCCTTGAACATCATGCAGTCGGCACAAAGTTCACTGGATCACACGCTGCTTGGCAATTGGGTCACACAGAGAGACATGGGGCTCTACTGGGCATAGCTTGGAGTGCATTGGTTTTTGAACATCAAGTGCAAGACCGGAATGGGATGAAAGTGACCCTCATGTGCGCCATCCAGGCCAAGAACCAAGTGGTGACCCGAAGAGGATACAGTGCGAATGCACTGGTCTTTGGTCGGCAGTCAGTGCTCCCAGATCTACTGGAAGATGATGCTATCTCCTCGACGGCCCTGGGCCAAGCTTTGAGCACAGACACGGAAGTTGCAAGGCAGGCAGAAATGAGATCTTTGGCAAAAAGGGCACTCCTACACAAAGATGCACAACAGAAGCTGAAGAATGCCCTGGTTCGGAAGCCGGGAGGTCAGATCCGTGAATTTCTACCCGGCGAAAAAATCTACTTTTGGGTTCCTCGAGCCAGAAAAGGGCGATATAGGAGGGATCAAGGAGAATGGAGAGGTCCAGCTGTGGTCATCACCAAGGAGAGCCACGAGAAATACTTCTGTTCCTGGAGGGCTCGTTGTCTGTTGTTGGCAGCAATCAATATGAGAGGAGTCACTTTGGAGGAGAATGCCAATGCTGGACTTGAAGACCTCGAAGACCAGGTGTTGGAAGATAAGACCTATGAGGATCTTACAACTATAAAGCCACCAGCCAAAGACACAGATAAGGATAAAGGTTGGGAGGCTCAAGAAGACGTCATTCAGACAGGAAAGAGAAAAGGAAGAACGAAGAGGCAGGCCGTGGAAATGCTGAAGGGGCTTCGTGGTGTCAGAAGATTGATACAATCCAAGTTTCAAAAGGAGAGGCATCACAAGCCAAGAAGACAGAAGAAACCTGCGAGCAAGAAGGATGAAGAGATCATGAGACAAGCTGCAGAAGAATATGAAGAGTTTGAGAAAAGGACCCGGCCGCCAGAACAGGAAGAGTATGAACCTACTGAACCAGGAGAAGGAATGACGGAGGAAGAAATCCAGAAGTTTTTGGAAGAAGTGACCCAACAAGAGGAGGCGTATGCCAAAGAAGATGATGAAAGGAAGAAGGAGCAAGTGCAAAAGAGAAGAAGTCTCCTGGATGATGTTCCAATCTGCATCAAAAGAAAGGAACCAGGAGAAAACGATGAAGAGCCAAAGATGAAAGTTCCACGAACTCTATTCCAACAACTTGAGGTGATGGTCAGCGACCAGATGATGACAGGAAAGCTGCGAAAGAAAGTCATGAAGGAAGAAGAACAGGGCCGGGCCAATCAATGGCTCAAAAGAGGGGAGCTGAGGCAACTACGACGATTGCTAGATTTGCCCATCTCTGCCGCCCGATTGCATAGAGCACCAAGGAAGAAACTGCAGAGGCATCCCCGACAAGAAGAAAAGAGAAGAGTGAGTTTGATGCTGCTCGAAGAACCGGGGAATGCAATGATCCTAGATGAGAAGAAGACTGAAGTCAAAAGGAACAGATGCTCAGCCTTGTGGCGGGGCATGACACTGTTCATCAAGGAGCAGGAGACAAAGATGGAGAAAGCACCAACAGAAGCATACATCCAGATCGGCGATGTAGTCTACCAAAAGACCTTTGAAAGTGAGGAAGAAAGCAAAAGATGGCAGGAGCCTAGGAGCTGGTCGAAAGAGAAAAGACATGGCAGAAGTACCGAGAGGTGCTCCTACTGAAGTTAAAGGCCTCAGGAAAAGAGCTAGACCCTAAGTGGTTCAATGAGGAAGAAGCAGCTGCCTTTCAGGACTCGGATTTGAAAGAATGGGAAGCGTGGGTCGATAACGGGGTCGTCAAGCGTCTGACCCCTGAAGAGGCATCAAAGGTCCCCTCAAGTCAGATTTTTAGGACACCACTCCGTATGATTCGAGTGAACAAATCGAAAGATCCAGCAGTCATCCAGGCCAAGAGCAGGTTGGTGGTACCGGGCCATACAGACCCGGCAATAGGGGACTATCGGACAAATAGCCCCACAACCACACCAACAGCCATTCGCATGATGAAGAGTTTGTGTGTGAGCCTTCACTGGCTGTGCTACACCTTCGATGTGGCAACCGCGTTTCTCAGCGGAAAGAACACAGAACGTTTGGTGTATGTTCGTGCACCGGCCCAGGGGCTCCCACCTACGAAAACCTCACCAGCCGTCAGCCCCTTCGGGTTGATGCCCGTGATCAAGAGTGCATACGGATTGGCAGAGGCACCACGCCTCTGGTATCTCTGTGCAGTGGAGCTCCTACAGCAGGTTGGCATGGAAGAGATTTCTTTCTGTCGAAGCACTTTCGTGGCACAAGATGATTCAGGAGTTTTTGCTTTTTGTGGACTACATGTAGACGATGGGTTCTTGGTCGGTGACCCTCGCAAACCCCAGTTCAAAGAGCTCAAACAAAAGATTGACCAAAATTTCCGAATCAAAAGCTGGGAAAGCTTAGACATGAAAGGAGTAGATTACTTAGGGATGAAGGTGAAACATGACGCTGCCAAAAACGAGATCATTGATGACATGACCGATTATGTCTTGAAAATCCAGCCCATCAACATGAATGAGATTCCAAAAGGAAAGCTGAATGGCAAGGCACTCACTAGCTACCGGCAGCTGGTGATGAGAATGCGCTGGCCAATACAGCACGTGTTTCCAGAGTACATGTTTCGTGTGAGCGCATTGGCACAGGCCGTGAGTTGTGCAACACACGAGAATGTCAAGGAGGCCAACACCCTTTTAGATGAGATGCATGCAGCTGCCAAATGTGGTGATGCAAAGTTGACATATAGGGCACTGAAAGGTCATCCTCTTTTTGTCACATACTTCGATGCTGCTTTGGGAAAGAAAAATGGCATTGCTCAGTCTGGTGAGATCCATCTGTTGACAGATTCCAGAACACTACAGGAGAAACGTGTCGCCAACATTTTGGAGTTTCATTCAAACAAGATCTCGCTTGTTGTCAGAAGCAGCATGGCAGCTGAAAGTTGCGCTCTCACCAAGGGCGCAGACCATCAGCTGTACAACCGTTTGCTTTATGATGCCCTTCGGTTCGGAAAGTTCAAAACCGATGGAACCTGGCGAGAGACCTTGCAAGTACCAGGATACCTTGTGACGGATGCCCGTGCAATATACGACCATTGTCACACCACAGGACACATGGCACAAGAAAGGCAAACAGCTTTAGATTTTCTCATGTCCAAGCGGATGATCGAAGAAAAACTGATGTCACTCAGGTGGGTTCCAACTTTCAAGCAGCTGGCAGACGCCCTGACGAAGAGTATGAAGGACGTTCTCCTAGGTCAGCTGAAGCGTGACGGCTTTGTTTGCTTGATTTCCACACCAGAAGATGCAGCAGAAGAGGTTAGACGATCTCAAATTCGCAGAGGGCAGCGAGAACGGAGAGCTGCCCGTGTGAAACATGACCAACATTCCCCTTTTGGGATGTGAAAGATTTGCCGTTTCATGAAGGCATTGGTCAGTTTCGCATGTTGTCGCTTGAAGATTTGAAGGACACGAGCCGCAGGCATCGATGTCAGCTCATTTGCGCAAAAACCCCGCTAGCTTCGCGTCGCTTGCTTTCATTTACTTGTTGTGATTTCCGCCTATCGGCGGTGCTTGCTTTGCTCGGTGTTTCTTGGTTTTAGCGAGTTAGATTGGTTAAGCAGTTGCTTGGTTGGTCGGTTGGTTGGCACTCCGTTGATGGATGGATGCATGGATGGATGGATGCTGCGCTGCCTCACGTTATGGAGGCGTGCGGGTCAGTTTCCGGCGGTTCCCGTCGTTCCGGACAGTCTCTGCGCAGTTTCCGGAGGGCTCCGAAGGGTTAGTAACAAGAAGTTCTTGAGGTGAAAACAAGGGTTTGGCGGGTGCAAACAAGCGGTGTGAAACAAACCGGAGGTGACATCGTTCTCTGTGCAGGTCCAGGGGTTACCTGCTTCACCGGCGCAGGGTTGAAAAGAAAGGGTCAAGGGTGAAAAAGAAAGGGCGAAGGGTGAAAAAACAAGGTGAAGGGTGAAAGAAACATGCTACAGGGTGAAAATGATAGGGTGCAGGGTGAAAATAAAGGTTTTTAGAAGGGTGGAAAAAAAGATTCCAAAGAGTGGTGAAAAAAGGGAGTCTTGAGGGTGAAAAGAAAGGTTTCGAGGGTGGGAAAAAAAGGGTGTGAAATGTGAAACACACATTGTTCAAGGGTGAAAAAAAACAGGGAGCCGAAAAACAATGTGCAAGAAAACGGTTCAAGATTTTAAGCGCCTGTGCATCCACATAGAACTCCGGTTTACCTCACAGTTTCTCATCAAACAGAATGCGCTTGCATGACAAGCACACAAGAACTGACATTGTCAAAGGCTCAGCGTGTTGATAGTCTGAATCCTCTTGGCCTACACAAACGGCCTACACATCTTTCTCTTCATCAGTAATGAAACACCACTTGCAAATGAGTCACATGGCAATTGGGGGGTTGCGCACGGCGATAGACAGGGTGAAGATGGGGCTGTGTACAGCGGGAGCACAGTTGCCTTGGCAGGTTCTTCGATTTTGCAAACGGCGGCACTAGTCACTAATCTCTTTCTCGATTTGCAAGGTTCCTGCAACCCTTGTCACATTTCGTTGTAAAGCTGATGGAACACGTAGAACTGCAGTTCGATGCACCAGCTCTTGAACCAACACACAACAGACTTTGCCACTCAGTGCAACACAGATCTTGACCCAGTCTGCGCCTCACAAACTTGCAATTTGTTCCCTTTTCACAACGAGTGGTAGCGAGTTGACTTGATATCACCTTCGACCTTCGCCCATGTTCGCCCTAGACTTGATTAAGGACGATGGAAGGTTATACGATGTTATAGAAAATTTAGTTCTTTGTCGTTATGTCAATGAGACAACACACACACACAAAAAAAAAAGGCATCAGGAGGGTTTGATTTGATGGTCTGCGACTCTGTGATCAATCGGCTTTGGGGGGCTACTGTAAGAAGGGCAAACCCACACAAATCCACAATGTGCAGTCCATCGGAATTCACCTGAATGAAGTGTCAGAGCGTCACCCGTATGTAAACACAATTGTTGGAATCACCAAAGGACTGGAGCAGAACTTGGGTAACCGGGTAACGCTAGTAGTAACAAGTGCCACGCTAGTAGTAACAGGTGCCTTACTAGTAGTAACAAAGAAGCTATTAGAACTTGGGTAACCGGGTATGGAACCTTTTAATCCAGCCACCTGATACATTCTCCCCACAATGTCGCGACACGAAACACGTTCCCACTGCGTTGAGCTGCTACTTTTCAACAAGTGGTGCAACTGGGTTCCAGTATTAACAAGAGTGTTTTTTGCTACTGATAGGTCAAAAAGAGCGTCCTGATCGTTTAGTTAGCCTAGGCACGCATCATGTATGAAGCAACGGGTTGAAAAAACAACATAAAACCCCGACAAACCTTGCAGTGACGATGCGAACGGATCTGCCTGTGCTTCCGCAAGGCCAAGTACTCTGCCTTATGAAAACAAACAATCAACAGGAAAATCGTGGCAAATCCTTTGGATTTGCACAATAGCGACGTGTGTATTTGTCAAACATCAGGGGCCAAAAGGCCACACAGCATGCAAACTAAGTGAGCTTAGGCAAGGTCTGACAGGTTGGAGTTTGACCCACGAAATCAAGCTGATAAAATGACGAAGCTTACTAATTCTCATTTTGCAGCTGGAGCACATGGAGATTGCGGCGTTGCACACGGCGATATGCAGGGCGAAGTTTGAGTAGGATATCCGGAGGCAGCAGCCACCTTGGTGACTTACTGGTCTGTGTGGTTCTTTCTTCCCAGCTCTCTAAGGCTTTTGCAAAAGCCCCAGCGTTTCAGTCACAATTCATGGCTCATCACCTTCTACAACCCTGACCTGTGCCGGGGCCATAGTCGCTGCTGTAAATCCAGGTTGGACCTGCCCCGCGCGCATTCTGAAGAGAACGTTACAAAACGCAATCCCTTACCAACGCGCCCTGCCTCGCGGAGACGCCCTATGGTACATCCTTGGCTTGCTGATCCGACAAATAGCTTGCTGATCATGTTTCCATTTCTTCGCAACGATGATCCTCCCAAACTCAACCGTGTTTTGAAAGCTGAACTTGAAAGAGTAAGGAATGTGCCAGGTGTGCAGTTGACTGTGTCAACCACACTACCTTCCATACCTTATACTGCGCAGCTAACATCCTCGAGATCCCGGCCCAAAGGGCAAGGTGCAGGGCTTGCACGTGACCAAACCTGGTTCGATGTCAGCAATGTGGGTTAATGAACAAATCATCAAATGATCTCAAATGACTCTAGCTCCCGAATGCTGAATGACCTTGACCAATCTTAAAAGAATGCCACCAAATTTGAAGCCACAGAAACGGCTTCTTTTTCACTACCCGCCTCGCTACTTCGCCACTCTGGCTCCAGGGGAGACGGTGCAGATGTTACCTGAGTGTTTTTACTTTTTTGGGGGGAGGGGTAGGCCGTAGAGCGACGTAGTAGCTAGAGGTAGCCAGTAGAAGCTAGGTAGCTAATTAGTAGCTTAATTAGTAGCTTAAGTAGCTACTACATATGGACGCAGGATAGCTCACGCTATTCATTTGGTTCCTAGATTTTTGGGGAAACAACAAACCAGGATTGCACAAGGGCAAACCTCTACAGCAATAAGGCAGTATCTCTTCTAAAGAAGCTCTGCCGCATGATATGCTAATATGCACCAGTCCTAAGGGCATCCCTCACCAAGGCTTTGGCCAAAGAGCGGATTGGCGGTGCTTTCGGTGATGGGACTGAAGCCTGAAAAGTGTTTCAGTGCACAATCTGACAGTCTGCCAAAACCGGAAGATTCAATAAGCTGCTACATGTTGACATGTTGCGACTATAGAAATACCGCCACATTATAAACCTATAGACTCACTTCGTGGTACAAAGCCCGATGTTCATCGATGTTGTATTTGCTGGAATCAGGTCTAAGATACACTTCTCCATCCGGCGTTGGTCTGCTCACCTGCAAGGGTGAGATCCACAAACTGAGAAGTTTGCTTGGCCTCTTCTAGGTGACTCAGTGTCTGCACCGAAAGCACACAGCACCTCCAAGATATTTCGGCATGGTCTCAACCTGAACGCGCTTTGGTCGCAGCAAACAATAGCAAACAAATATGCCCACAAATTACTGGGTTCCTGGTTTCTCGCAGTGACAAGCCAATTGCCCCCAAGGCAGGTACTTTTTCATTTCCTGCCGTGATGCTGCTTGAGCTAGAACCTCCTGGCAAGCGCACAGGTGTCTTCATGACTGAGTCTGACACATCAATGCAGCAAAGACATTCCAAGATGTAAAGTATCATGGAACTTCTGCGAAACAATGATAGTCACATGTGGTGTTTCCACCCGACTGCCTGAGGTGGTTGGATAGCTTCGATCATACGATGGGTAAGCTGCAGCGGATGCCTTGATGACAGCCACACGACAAAGCATTCAAGCGAACCAAGGCGAAAACAAAAGCAAGGAACGCATCTGAACAGAATCCAAGTTGTGATCTTGCCAAATGTCTCTTCCGAGCAAGCAGGACATTTTATTTGAGATTGGAAGTGCCTGAGAATGTGCATCTGGCCACCCATCGTACGGAGGCGTGGCGACGACCTCCAAGCACAATCTGTAAGCCTTTAGGCAACAAGCGTCAGGAGGCACCTAATGTGGCGCTATCTGAGGACCAAAAGCAGTACCCAACTGAGCCTATCTTCACCAGCAGCGCTCAGCGCTGATAATCATACATATATATATATATACTGTGTACTCAACTCTTCCTGATGAGAAACGTCTGTCCTTGAAGCATCCTTTCAGACTATGGATCTATCATAGCACATGAGAGTGTTAATCCAGGTTCTTGCCCAGGTGCAGGCGCTGCCGAAGGGATGAATGAGTCAATGTAGCCAGAGTTTGGATACTGCGGTCTGACAACCTCAGGAGGGAAACAACGAAGTGCTGGACAGCATCATCCGTTAAGCCCCACCACTTAGACCGTCGCATAAGACTGGGGAGGGCTCACTGTGAATGAGCGCGGGTAGGCCTGGCCAGTTTCACTTATATACATCCATACAAGGTGTGTGTGTGTGTGTGCTTCTTCATCAATACAAAACGCTTTTGACTGCATCAAATAATGCACATTCCAATTTGCATGTGCCTTTGGCTTGGAACTACAGTGCCATGATGTGCCATGCCTCACCAAGGACCTCAAATCTCTGTTCCTGGGACTCATAATTCCAGCATGTTTCAACTGGTGTTGAGATCCATGAAAGTTATACGTAGTTTGAATACTTTGGAATCAAGTGGATGGACATATAGCCTACCTGGCTGTAGAAGCGAGGGTTTTTGGAACATTTCCAAATCTCGAGAACACTCTCACAAGAAAACATACTTCTATTCTCTGCCGTCAGAAAGGATCTTCTACTTATATATATATATATATATATATGTTTGTTCATGAGATTCATTTTTGGGCAGCAAGCAACCACATACCTGACATCTGAAACTGCACTGCAATTGCAGCCCACGGCCACTTTTAAAAAATCTGTGGCTGTGGTGGGATCTCCCTCTCTGCAAGCTGCAAAGCTTTGGACAGCACTTCGGCATGCGTGGAAGGCAGCCCATGTCTACAGTGTCGACCAGCAGTTGTAAAATTGTCCGTCAATCAAACATTCCGCTAGCCTGCATTAGAGGTGAGCAGGCACGCGGAACAGCAGGGTGGTGCAAAATCAAGTCGTCATACCTGGCTGTTCATATTTCTCGTGTACATTGTAGGACAAACACCATACAACAGCAACACCAAACGCTAGCAAAACAAGCTTGGGCCACGCGTTCACTCGGGGTCTCTGCTGAGGCAAACAAAGTCCAGCCTGCCGGTCTCGCTCAGATCAACCCTTGACACATAGACTGACTCAGCATTGTAAGCTCTTGTACACACAGAAACACTCGAATGTGTTGAAACTCATGATACAGTCAAGCCAATGAAAAGGAAAACTGTGGGTTGAGGCTTGTTATTGCATCCCCTCAAATGCATGGTAGTTGTCCACAATCAAGAATGAATCACAAGGCCCTGCCTTAGGGATGTAGGGCAAAGGAGCTTCTCGATCTGGAATGCTTCCCAGCATAGCTTCATCGGCACTCAGCATTTGCGCCTGACATGTGACGAGCTGAGCACTTTGTCATTGTGTATATATATACTGTAATATACTGTATACACATTTATACTATACCTTCATTCATGCATATATTTATTGCCAAATGCCAATGCTGGGAGCCCTCCCCCCGAGAGCCGGTTGAAGTACATCACAAACACAAACAATAGTCCTAATCACGGTCAAAACCGAGATGATCTCAACATCAAACAGTTCCGCTAGTCGCACTGACCGTCCAATTCAACATCACGAATCATGACCGCTACAGTTTGTGCATGTCATTGGTACTACAGTAGACGCAGTTCAGCCACATTAAGAAAGACAAAACAAGATCCAAGAGAAGGCGATGGGCAGCTATGCAAACCAAAACTGCCAATCGAGAGTCAAGGAAACACCTGACCCTCTGTATATGTAAGCCAAATGTCAAGGCTTGTGGGAGGACTTCACCTATGGCTTAAGCTTTGCAAACTCAGGTAGCTAAAGCCATACTTCGTTGACATACATTATCACTACACAGGAAGAACTTCCAACTCCGTGTCTGTATTCTGCTCATCTTTGTGCAAACACTTTGCACTAACAACCATTCATCTCGCTTCAAGTCTTGACCCTTTCCGCTGTGAAACATGTTTTCGGAGGAATGTCGTCACAAGCTTTTGACTTGCTTATTGCTTGTGAGTCATGCTCCATCGGCCAAAGGTATCTGTTTGTTGGCCAATGCTTGTTTCAACAATGCACGTGCATTCTTTCATCGCAGTCAAACATGCGCGTCCCGTCCTGCCAGTTTGAACTTCTCATGCTTCCCTGACAGCGGGGTTCATGAGTCACAAGTCGAGCTAGGACCAAAACAGCAAAAAGGGACACACCATCGTAATTCAACATATATATATATATGATTCAACCATGTTGCGAATGATCGCAGAATCTTGGCTGTAGATGTTCTGTTTCAGGTGGGTGCGTAGGATCCTCTTTGAGCGACGCCATAGTACCCCGACACCTGAACCACAACCTGAGCCTGGGACTGCTGAAACGGAATCAGGGAGCTCTGGAGAGGAGTCAGTTGCACCTTTCTTCCAGCGCCCCCAGTGTTACACTGTGATCCCAGTTGGCATCCCTGGACATGCTTTTCATTATCGTGGACAGTTGAATCTGCTACCTTCTTTCTATCACTTGGATCAGGACGTTCGATTTTACGCTGTTTGGAAAATCCCTGGTGAGCCCAACGGCACCTTTGCTGGCTTGCACTGGGGCACTTCCTCAACTGCATACGGGGCTCTCCTCACACTGAACGACGGTCAGTTTGTTGGAATCCGCTTTCGTAGAGCTGAGACACTCCCCCAAGCCAGAGAATTGTTCAGGAGGGAGGCAGAGCGACACCACATCGATCCCAGATTGAGCTCTCGCGTGTTTGGTTGGGAAGAAATTCATGGAGAAGAAAGGAGCAGTCGGCTATATTTGGCTGAGCAGTGATTTCGAAAAACCACGGTGGAGAGAAGCGTTGATAGTCGGTGAGAGAGACAGTTGGGTGCAGACCTTAGTTCGGTGCAGTCAGAAGGAAATTGAGGCGAGTGGCCTGTCAAGCTGCAAAGCTGGACAACAATGTTACTGTTTGGTGGAGGCCAAGCCCGGTCAGGTCAGGCTGGGACCCCCCTCAGATGTGACAACCACTCTGAAGCTGGAGACGGATCGCAAAGCACTGATTCGGGCCGGTCAGGATCTGCTCAGCGCGGACGAGGACCTTGCCTATGCTACAGCTTCAGAGCCTCCTGCGCCGGCCAAAAGAAAACCTCTCAAGAAGACCGTCGAATCATCCGACTCGGAGCTATCCGACAGCCTTCAAGGAGACGGGGTGGACGATCTGGTCGCCAAGATGCGGCAGAATTGGCTAGGCAGTGGTACAGATGGAGGAGAAGCCAAAGACCAGGAAAGCAAGCGAGACAAAAAGAAGTCCAAGCGATTTGCACTCATCGAGAAGACCCGAAAAAAGAGGGACGAGGACGAGGACCAGCTCAAGCAACTAGACATCGTTCGCATGCTAGCTGGCACCAAAGAGCCCTTGACGGGTCTCTTGGCAGTACAGCTCGCTCAGAGCCTAGCCAAGAAAGAAAAGAAAAAGAAGAGCAGAAGGCACCAGTCAAGCAGCTCCTCCAACAGCAGGAGCATCTCGAGCGGCAGCGACTCCTCCAACTCAACAGGTTCCACCCACTCTCGGGGCCGTGGGCACGCCAAGGCGGTGTCAAACCTTCAAGCCACAAAGCGACGAATGTTCCGCAAGCCCCTGAAGTATGTCAGACGATATGTCAAAGGCATCGAGCAGGAGCTAGGAGCCCAAGACAAGCCTTTCAGGGTGGTCGACTACACCCGGCGGATCCCCTTCGGCAAGCAGAGAAATTTGCAACGTTGCCATTACCTCTTTGGCATAGTGCTGGAAATGCTACTGACGGAAGATTATCACCGCGCAGCCCTCCAAACGACGCTTTGTCTCCAAGCTTTGCACCAAGCAGCTCTGGACTCCGACTGGACCGTTGCCTGGCTGTTGACTCACACACCAGACCCTTACGAAAAGAAGCAGTTTGGTGGAGATCCGAAGAGCCTGCAAGACGTCACTGCATACATCCGGAGCGCGCAAGATCTCTCAAAGAGCGCCGAGGCACTGAAGCGGCGCGCACCTGGGAGGCAAGGCGACGAGCCGGAAGAGGAGAAGCCCAAAGCCAAAGGAAAGGGCAAGGGCAACAAGCACAAAGATGCCAAGGAGTCGGTCGAGAAGACCGAGAGTTGAACAAAGCAGCCAAATTCCAGCAGTTGCATCAGAAAGCGAAGCCTTTCTCTGATGACCCTATCTTGAAAAGCGCCCACGGGAGCTGGGGTTCCTTTGGACGTTTCTTGAGACTAATTAAAAACAGTGAGTCCCCTATCAGCCAAGGTTGTGAAAAGGGGTCGGGGCCTAGGACATCCTTCAAATTGGAGGAACGTGCAAGTCTTTTTCCGTCTTTGCTGGTGACACCGGAAGTCATACGGTGTCCTAGAAGCGCACGGTCACGTGCTCGAAGACGAGGCCACATGGAAGCTTGGGAATGGGTAAAGGTGCTTTGGGCATTGTTTACTTTTTTCGAGGGGGGGTGTCCTTTTCGAAGAGCTGATCAGAGAGAGTTGCTCGCCCGAGCTCGTGCCGTGCCATGGACACCCATGCATTCGGAGTATGCTGGCTTGTTGCATAAGCAAATTAATAGATTTGTCCGCCTTAGGGAAGATAAAGACTCTCTTAGTCGCGGCATCTTGAAATTAAGTGAATTAATTGCTGTGGTTAAAAGCTCATCGTATCATGGCTTAGAGTTGGATGCAAAGTTGCAGCAATCAGCAAAACCTGTCAAGCCCGACAGGATGTCTTTGCCAGAGCAAGCCGGGACCATTGATCCGAGACAGTTTTTGAAAAGCCCTCACTTGGAGCAGTTTGTAAGTATGATCAAGGACATTCCTATGACCCACTCTGAACAACCCCCGATAAAAGGCTGTTTCAAGGTAGAGGACCAAGACCTGAATCAGGTCTACAGAAACCTTTTGCGTTCGGGCGTCGCCGTGCTGCTTCCTTCTGAGTTGGCAGTCAAGGACCAAGATGGCCGCATCATAACAGGCGGTCTCTTCGCCGTCAACCACAAAGAGCATAGCGACCGGATAATTTTGGATAGGCGGCCTTTCAACCAGTTAGAACGCCGGTTAGTGTGGGCGAAGTTGCCTCATGGTTCCCTGCTGACCCAAATCATTCTCCCTCCGGATTTTAGCATTCGTGGCAGTGGCGACGACCTCAGCAACTACTTTTACTTGTTGAAGCACAACCAAAATTGGCTTCCCCGAAATGCTATAGGAGAGGTCTTCGATGGTGAAGGTTTTGAGGAGTTTGGTGGAAGGAAAGGTAGTCGTTACCTGTTGTCCTTTTGTGTTATTGCCATGGGGGATTTGAACGCGGTCGATATCGCGCAACAGGTCCACATCGAAATCCTGAAAGATTGTCATTGCATGCGACCGGGTGAAGTACTGGCCTATAAACAACCAATACCAGCTTCTCACTGCTATGAAGGGCTCTATATAGATGACCACATCGTCATTCAAGTAATCCCAAAGAAGCAAAAGAGGGAAAAAGGTGCTAGGTTTCGTGATGAGGTCATTATAGAGGCCAGTCGGGCTAAATACCAAGAAGAGGGTACACCAACGTCTAAGAAGAAGTCCTTCAACAAAGCAGGAAATTTTGTTGCGTGGGGCACCGAGGTGGACAGCGCCTCTGGTCGCGTAGGGGCACCTCTAGCCAAGCTCCGACAGCTGGGGAAAGTGTTGACTCAAGTGTTAGAACTGGCAACGGTTTCCAAAAAGATGTTGCAGCAAGTGGTAGGGCTAATCATCCACCCATTCATGCATCGTAGGAACCTAATGTGCTTGTTACAAGAAACCTTTGTTTGGATTGAAACGCTTGAAGATCACGAGTCTGCCAAGCTCCCCCCCTGCCGTAAAAGAGGAGCTCGTGTGGTGCGCTCTTTGCTTACCGGTGGCAGAAGCCAACATCCGGTGGGAAGTTTCCAGCCGAGTGGGTTGCAGTGATGCTTCACTGACCGGAGGAGGTAGAGCGGCCACATTGACGTTGCCCTCAGTAGCACAGACGTTGTACTGTTTGGCTGAACACAAAGGGGAACATGTCCGACTAGACTGGCAGTCAGGAAACTTGGCATCGGAAAGCACAATGCAGCCCATCCCTGAGGAGCTTGAAGATTTGATGACCGATCACCCCTGGGTAAGCACTGAGAGCTGTACTTTTGCCCACAAACAGCACATAAATATCTTGGAGATGCGAATGATATATCGTGAGTTAGTGGACATTGTTCATTCATCCCGTAAGCCTCTCAGATGTGTGTTGCTCGTTGACTCTCGTGCTGCCACGGGTGCCTGGGCCAAGGGACGCTCGTCGTCCAAGCATCTGAACAGACTCTTGCGACGCAGCTTGGGATGGTCAATTGTCGGGCAAAGGTCCACACACATAGTTTGGGTGCGCTCGGAAGCCAATCCGGCAGATCATCCTTCACGCGGTCGTCCAATCCCGGCACCCCCAGCGATGCCTAGTGACACCACTAGAAAGGTCCTAGGAGATAACATCCCCATAGTACTACAGCATAGAGACAACCGTAGCATATGGAAAGTCGTTCATAGTGTCAAACAGGATGTCACTGACGGCAACGATCAGGCAGACGAAGCTCAGAAGACTCCCGCCTTCGAGCCGAAAAAGCATCCGGCAGTTGAAGCATGGTCTTTTAAAGAGATTTTTGCCGGGTCCGGCCACCTGACCCAATGTTTCAGACGAAGGCAGTTCTTGAAAGTTTCTGCCCCATTTGAAATCATGCAAAAAGGAAAGGTAGATCCCAATAACAACATCCTTGAAGACATCGTGTTCGCCCGACTCTGTAACGAGGCCAAGCGGGGGAAACACATTTGGCATTTTGGTTTTCCATGCAGTTCTTTCAGTCAGCTACAACACCTCAACAAAGGGACTCGCTGTAAGGACAAACTACCCGAAGGGGATGGGAGTCTGAAAAGGGAGAAGCTTGGGAATGAAATCTTCCACAGAACACTGCATTTGTGTAGTATACTAGCACAGCATGGCTCTTTCTTCACTCTTGAAAACCCTGCTTCCTCGTATGCCTGGAATATGCCGGCGTACTTACGGCTAAAACTAGACGTCGAGATAGTTGAAGCTAGACTAGACCAGTGCTGCTACAATCTCAGGGTCCCTGATGTAGATGGCACATTGAAGCTGGCTAAAAAGGCAACGGTTTTTGCAGGGAATCTTCCAGATCTCGAAAAGCTGGCAAAACGCTGTTGCCAGAATCATGCACATGTCGCAGTGATTGGGGGAGTCAAGTACAAGGGCAAGTGGGTCAAAAGATCCACGCTTGCCGGATCATACCCAGCACCACTTTGCGAGAGATATGTCAGCATTTGTGAGAAGATGTTCCAATGCTAAACTTGAGTAAACAGAGCTCTGAGCACCGCTGCACGTTAGTTTTTTAAGTATGAATGTTGTGTTCCTTTGGTTTTTCCAGAACCATTATAGTGCATGTCGCCCCATGGACCTTGGTGCTGACTTGAGCATCTCAAAACTGCGATGGAGCCGATACAGCGCTGCTTACCGAGGTCGACTGCTAGAGGCCGGACAGGCCCTCCAGGGGTTTTTGAAGCAAAGAGAAGTGAGATGGAGCGAATTGTCGGCCAAGAGCCCTCTCGAGATAGATGCTGTGCTGACAGATTTTGTGAAAGCGATGCATCAGGCAGAGGGAGCTGCTGCTTTTCGCATTGCCAAGCATGCCACACTCTTCATGCAGATATGGCAGCCCAGATTGAGACGCAATTTGCCTGAGACATGGGACAATTTGATCTCGTGGGAGGAGTTGCGACCGGCCAACTTCAGACCGCCCCTTCCTGTTGCAGTTCTGATAGCTTTGATATGTGAAGCCAGACGGTGGAGCCTGACCATCGATGACCCGGTCATGTCTGATAGACTTCTGACATTCGCTGCACTAACTGGCCTATGCTTCTTCGGAATGCTCAGGCCAGGTGAAATGTTCAAGCTGAAACCTGCTGACATAAGCCTGCCGAATGACATCTCTCTAGGCAGCGAACGCGCGATCATCCGATTGTGCCAGCCCAAAAATGCCAGGCAGATGGGTAGACAGCAGTATGCAAGTGTCGCACGTCGCACACCCGGACATCACAGACGGGTTAGTGTGGCTAGTAAACAATTAACGATCAGAATAAAAAAAGGTTTCTGTGGCCTGGATCTCAACAGAAGTTCCGAGCCTTATTCCAAGATTGCTGCAAGAGGCTAAGACTCACTAACTGCCGATTCAGTCCCGCAAGTTTGAGAGCGGGGGGTGCAACATGGCATGTAGACAGCCATCGCAGTGACATAGGTAGGCTCCGGTTCGAGGGTCGTTGGTCGAATGTGCGTTCTTTAGAACATTACGTACAGGTGGCCCGAGCCCAGCAACTGTTGTTGCAGATCCCTGATGCGACTTCGCATCGGATCGGCCGCTTGATTCAACAGTTTTCCTTCTTGTTGTCCTTGCCGCAATTTCTGGCCCTCAAACTGCCCTCTCAGCACTTGTTTTTGCATCCGCCGCTCACCATCGATCAGCTCAACGATGTCGCTCGAAAGTGCAGAGATTGGGGAAAGCGTTCAGGATCTGAAACGGCACTTCAAGAAGAAAGTGATAGAAGGAGGCAGCCTGAAAGGCGCACACTACCTAGACATAGGACCCGCTGATCTTGCGAAGGCAGCTCGGAGTTACAGAGGCGACTCCAGGTTTCAGCAGTTTGCCAAAAGAATGGTGGCTGCCCGAACTTTAAGTCAAGAAGGACCCAAACCCCTGACAGACGCTCTCGCAGCGTCGAGCAGTGGGGGCAACCCCCAGTCTTTCTTTTCTAAGTTTAAAGCTTGGTTCATGTGGGCCCTGGTCAAACTCAGGGGACGCGTATGGTGGAGCCTGTTGGTGATTTTTGTACTTAGTGTCTTTTTCACTAGGCCCCGCCTGTATGTGGTATTGAGGAAACTAGTCACGGTCAGCATTAAGTTGCTGATCCGCTATAGCATGGGTGCACTCTCGGTGCTCTTTGATGCTGTGCTCGATGAACTCTCATTTCAACTAGACTCAGCCGTGGGTACAGCTGCTGTGGAACCACAGACGCCGGTGCCCGTAGTGCACACCATGCCACCTCCCACTCAAGTACAGCCCCACAGTGATAGTTTCACCGCCCTTGCTTTGAATCTCCTTTGTATCATTGTTGGCACAATTGTAAGTCCCTTACTCGGCCAACACTGGCCACGTGCTCAAGTGCCGCCCCGCAATCCGCCGCACTGATTGGAATCCTTTCGCACTGGTCGGTTTGGAAATGTTGGGATGTTTTGTGATGCAGTGATTAGACCTCATGTTGTTGTTCATAGACACTTGAAGCCCAGCTTTAGAGAACCATCAGCAGAGACACGATCGCTCAGTGCGTTGGCACCTCGCCAGCTCCAGATGTCAATTCTGATGACTACTACAAGATCCTTGGAGTTGACCGAAGTGCCTCCGATAGACCTTGGCCATGAGGCCATCATCAAAGACAGGTGTGCCCCGCTGAAAAAGCAGCGGTGCGTCTCTGCAGATCCATGGAGTCAACATGATTCAACCATGTTGCGAATGATCGCAGAATCTTGGCTGCCTCCACCACCCCTCCTCCTCTCTTTTGTGATGCAGTGATTAGACCTCATGTTGTTGTTCATAGACACTTGAAGCCCAGCTTTAGAGAACCATCAGCAGAGACACGATCGCTCAGTGCGTTGGCACCTCGCCAGCTCCAGATGTCAATTCTGATGACTACTACAAGCTCTGAAGTCAACCGTGTTTAAGTGTCCATACTATTGATCTTATAGTGCGCAAACCATGACGCACAGTATTTTGCCAAGTTTGGCAGTCTTCAGCCACACTAAGGTCAATACTCACACCAACACTCATGCAACAACATGACTTCACTTTGCTACTGCAACATACTGCAACTCCGACTAGCAAGGCCTGCCAGGAGCCCCTAGTAGCTTGTTGCCCCTAGTAGTGATGCCCTTTGCTCCTAGTAGCTTCTTGCTCCTAGTAGTAAGGCCAGGAGCCCCTAGTAGCGTCCTTCTTGCTCCTAGTAGCGTCCTTTCACTCCAAAGGTCGGTAACAGTATCAACCCGCCCGAAGCAGGCCTGCCCATGTAAAGGCCAGAATGTTCGTCACGCCATTGGTCAATGCATGGTCTTGAAAGTCAAATCCTCCACTGCCAACCGGCGACGCCAAACATCTTCTTTGGCAAACGTGCTTGTGGTACACTTCGAAGCCAGCTCGCTGATGGCTTGGCTCCTTCTTCTGACAAGAACAAACTTAGGGAATGGTGAGCCTGGGTTGCAAATTTGCAGGACAGTTTTTTGGCCACTGCTGACGTTCAATTGTTCAAACTCGCCAAATTTACATACCTGTCAGCTGCCAGCTGCCCACAACTAAAATCCAGTGGTTTGATCCGCAAGGCTCAAAATGATGCAATGAAAACAAAGCAACCGCTCTCTGAGTCACTCATTCTCAGCATTCTCTTTGCAATTGGTGTTGCTAGAGGGTGTGGCCAAGGACACAACTTTGCACAAACATGCACAAACATCAAGTCATAGATTTCGGCCTATTAGGTTGGAAGCCATGGCTATAGGTTGGAGGCCATATTGAGGCCATTGCTATTAGGAGAGCGGGCGAAAAAGGAGGTCATGGATTTCGGTCTCTTTTTCCTTGCCAGACTCTTCAGCAAGGCAATACGACACCTGCACCCGTGGCAAAACAGGGATGCTGCTCAGGGTGGTCATGAAATCTGACGGGCACTGTCATCAATGCGAAACCGTTATACAGAGTTCCCAGATCAAGGCACAGCAGCAGCAACCCGCTGAAATATCAATATAGTCTAAGTTCACCGCTATGATCCTGCGTTGGAGCGCAGGAATGCGGCTCCTCAACCGCTGTAAAACCATTAAACATGACCAAAAGAAAGCAGGAATGAAAAGCACGCAAAATCAAGCTCTCTCTCTCTCTCTCTTTAAGTGATTCTTCCATTGTGGCGAGCTTAGATCTAACTGGTGCAACAAAGACACGACCATTGGCGATGCCGCACTGCTGCGCTGCAAACAACGATACGCCTGCATGGCTCCAACCACCAAACTACTTCCAGCATTGATTGCAAAAAGGCATGGTTGTGGTGCTGTTCAAACTCTCTATGATGGTGAAGGCAAGCAGCTCTTGTATACAACTCTAAAACTTGTTCACTGGAGGCCAGCTTTGTGTCGAGACACACTTACAACATTATATATATATATACAAATAATTAATATATATATATATATATATATATCGTGTATATATATATATTTGTAGATATATATAACTACTAACTACTAACTACTATATAATTAATTAGAGAGTGGGTGTTGGTAGCGATGTAACAATTGCCTTGCAAATGCTTAAACATATTGTATGTTTCAGTGTTTTATGTGTGCAATATGCAAATTATATCCCTGGGAGCACCCCTTCTGTATAGTTAGATACATGAATGATCCACACATGGAGCCACCCATTTGGTGCTGTTCTAGTGAAAGCACGCCCACTATCCACCTCCAACGACTCCACAGGCATGGGCCGGCCATTCACCAGCAATGCCGCGCCATCGAATGGAGGGAAGTACATTGCCCGGATGAAGCGCTCAACCTGAGAACTGGCATGGAATGAGACCCCTCCAGCGCCTTCCCTTCTTCAACCCCTTGAGATTGCAAATCCCAGTGAAGCCTGGCCTGCTCCTCGGACCATTCTGGTTGAATAAGACCTTCGAATGGTAGCTTCCTGTCAGAGAAAGCAAAGCATAGCATAGAACGACTGGGGCTTAGGGGGTTGCATATGGTTGGTCCTGTAGTGATAAGAGCTCTCCCCTCTTTGTACTTCACCTGCAATCTTGTCAAATGAAAACGGGTTTCGCTGATGCAACAGCGACCGGTTGGCAATACATGTCAGTGCTGTTCAAGGTACCTGGTGGCAAGCCAGTGGAAGAAAAGTAGTGGGAGAACCTCAAGCTGAAGGACTCTGAAGCAGTCTGAAGGAAACAAGGAAGCTTTGAGATGCTGAATGAACTAAAACATACTTCCAACCTTCCAACTCAAGGCTGTTTCATGGGCTTTGAGACCACTACACTGCACGTGCACAGTTGGCTGTGACAGGCAAGAGCTTCTTGTACACCTGGTTTTCAGAAGGAATTGACGGGTGTGGGCTGTGGTTAATTCATGATTCTTGGTTCCTTCCCAGCACATTTGTTGACACTTGTTAGTCAGTTAGTCAAAATTAGGTCTTTTATGGTCTATTCCCATCAACTCTAGCTAAACTGCATAACCAACATGTCAAAAGGGCATCAACCAAGGCGAATCCTTAAAACCCCTTGGCAACATCAAACAGGCCAGCCCCAGCTGAAAATGACGTGTCAGTTGATTCCTCAACTGCGTGGATGTTGGCAGGTGGGAAAAGGCTGCTTCGTTTTGAGGTGGCCATTGGCCGACAATATTGGATGACGAGTGGCTACTTGGAGCCGCTCCTGTTGCAGAATGAGGCCCGCATCAAAGTCCTTGCCATCTTGGCAGCTTTGCAGGTGCTCTCTTCGCTAAACAACTCGAACAATTTGCCTCCACCATTCGATGGCAGGTCACCCCGGTCTCTGTGTCACCATCAAAAATGCACCAAAAACCAGACCTCCGAGCAAGCTTTGCACAAATGCTAAGGCTAGCCTCCAATACCTACTGCAACTCTAAAAGAGCTAACAACTTTGCCGATTGCTCCTTTATTGATGGCAGCTGAGCAAAGTGCCAGCAGCCACGGTGTTTGGGCAGCAACGAGGGATGAAAGTTTACACAATCAGGGCACAAATTCAACCTTAGCCCCGAAATTGGAATATGCAGGGCAGCCGACCTTTGTCGCACTATTAGCCAAAAACATATTGTTTGAAATTAGGTTTCATTGAACATCACCCTACCCAGCTCATGCAACGAGATTCCGGCACGCTTGCAGTAATTTTTTTCCGGTAGGACCTTGGCCAATCTGCATGATTGATCATTCCAGTTTGAGAAGCACCTGCTAAGTCTAGGGCGCAGAGACTATCAAGTCTGGTCGGAAACCACTGGCGACCCTCAGCTGCAAATTTGTTGTTTCAACTGCCCAACACACATGTCGACACCGGATAAATAACTTCCGTGAAGATTTGGTATTGGGGGAGCAAAAAGTTTTTTTTTGAATTGGGGGTGGTCAATCAGGAGAGGTCACCAAGACAAAATCTCTTCATTAAGAAAGGCCCCAACGACTAAATCCCTTCACTTGAAAGCAGCATAAGATTGGGATGAGCTTATTGGAAAGGACAATATATAGAGGTTCATGGGGTTCATGGGAAGTTTATTGGGCGGTGGATATTTTTTCACCACCCAGGAGACCAATTTTGTTGGGGAAGTTGTGAATTGAGGGATCGTCGGGGGCCCCCTTTAGTGTGTTGGGCACGGCTTTAAAGAGAATTTAATAAATGATTTTCTGCCAGTGGCTTTGGGATTCTGATCGAAAAGAATGCTGAGGGGATCTGAGGGGTGTGTGTGTGTGTGTGCGTCAACCTCTGTAACTAAGAGTTTCGTTACCTGTTCACCCCATTCAACGCAGGGGGATGGAGAGGACACGTGAGGCTCCATCCAACGAAGCTCCTCACGTGCTCCTAGGATATCATCAGGGACGCCTGATGACGTACCTGCGCCGTGACACTACCTCACTCTTCCTTGCTTCGTTTTGGTGCCATGGTTGTTGCTCACGATACTTTCCCCTCAAACAGGTTTCCCACAGCTGCTTTCAGCCGCCGTCGTTCAGCCGTGTTCTGCAGATGAGTGAACAGTTTTTTAAACAATTCAGTTGCGCCGACTCTTTCACCTTTCGGTTCCATCGCCATTTCTCCTGGGAATTGAGTTAACTGAAAACCAATATCAGAGTGTGACTCGCTCAGTCGTCCCACTTGGGTGCTGGGTGTGATCCTCCGCAAGGAGGCGCCGTTCTCATTCCGGAATTCGTGTAACTGATCTCACCGCTTCCACCATACCTTGGATTCTCTTCACGGACTTTGTTTCACCGCTGTATTAACTGCCACCTACGCCACCGGGCTGCACGGAAACTCCAACCACTTGAAATCGATTCATTTCCACGCTTGTGTTGCCTTGCACTTCCACGCACCCCCTCCCACCTTCATGCCACAAGAACTCAGATTTTTGTCTCACTTTTGGAATTCCAAGTTGGCTTACGCCTTTACGTGACCGCAGCGGTCCAAGCTGGCTTAACGCCTCAACGTGGTCAGAGCGACCGAAGTACTTTTGAGGTTCATTGGAACCTGTCGCGACCTTGGGTGCACATACAGCGTGTACATCGAAACGAGGCAGGTTTCCTAAGTCGTTGTAATGAGGTTTGGCGCTTCATCGGTTCTCGTCCCCTCCATTTGGTTCCCCTTTCATCCCTTCCCCTTCACACACCTTTTTTTTCCCTCTTTTCTTTCATGTCCTCCTGTCTTCATGTCCGTTCATCTCATCCTTTTCTTCGGTTGCGCGCACATTGGTCCCGGCCTTAGTGTGTACGCGCACTTCTACATACCTTTAGACACAGGTTTCAGGTCGCCCAGGTCTTTATAATGAGGTGGGCTTCATCGGGTGTCCCTGTGCACTTGGTTCCCCTTTCATTTCAACCACACGCACCTTTGTCCCGTCTCGTCGCCTGTCATGTCTTCATTCTTTTCTCTCTTGTGCGCGCACACGTGCACATTGGCCCTCACCTTAGCTTTTCGTCTCCCCTCGGGGAGGCGTGTGTGTGTGTGTGCCCCTTGTAGTCACAGGGATTCTTTTGAATTGTTTCGTTTTGATTTAAGCAGGGGCGTACGGCTCGTCGTACCCACCGTACGCAACGAAGCTACGGTATGACGGGGGAGGGGTGGACTGATCATCCACCTGTACCTGCTTGAATTTTAATTTTCGTTGAGTTTTGCATTCTGCAGACTTGCACGTCACGCCGCCATTTGTCGCTTCGCTTCCGGCTTACGCTTTGGGCCACAATTCCTTTTGAAGACCTCCAGGATCCAGGGGTTCGTACGTGTACCCTTAGGAAATGGTACCCTAGGCCGGCGTGTGGCACCGCTGTCAAGTCCGTACGCATATCCATGAGTGTGTAACCCTTGGACTCACAGGGAACCTTTCGGTTTGGAGCAGGGGCGTGTGGCCCTCTTGTCCTACCACACGCAATGAAGCTGTGGACAAGAGGGGGATGCAGAGCCTGATCAGCTCTGTGTACCTGCTCCACTATTTAGGAAAACAGAAGGAAATGGTACTCGACACACTGTGTGTCGGTGCCTTTCCTTCTGTTTTTCCTCTCTTCTAACTTATAGGTTTGCAGGTAGGCCTCCAAACTTGTAATGTGGTCCTTCAACCTGAATACTTTGGCCTCCACCCACTAGCATTGGCCTCTAACCTTGGCTGTCTTGTGTGTCTTGTGTTTCTTGTAAACTTGTAGCGCTGGCCTCCAACCTGGTACTATGGCCTCCAACCCACTAGCGACGACCTCCAACCGTGCTGCTCGCATCTGCTCGCTGTCGCTTTTGTTTTGCTTGTGCATACTAAAAGCGATGGCCTTTAACTTACTATACTTGTCACTTTTGTTTTGCTTGTGCATACTACCTCCCACCTACCAGCGACGGCCTCCAACCTTAGGCGTTGGCCTCCAACTTCCTTGCGATGACCTCCAACCAAAAAGCGGTGGCCTTTAATTCGCTACTTGTCACTTTTGTTTTGCTTGCGCATACTAAAAGCGATGGCCTTTAACTTACTATATACGTGTCACTTTTGCTTTGCTTGTGCATACTACCTCCCATCCCACCTACTAGCGACGGCCTCCAACCTTAGGTGTTGCCCTCCAACTTCCTTGCGATGGCCTCCAACCTAAAGGCGATGGCCTTTAACTTACTACTTGTCCTCCTGGTATCTCAGGTTTTTTAACTCAGGCCGGCGTGTGGCAAACCGCTTTCACATCAGTACGCATTTCTATAAGTGTGTGTGTGTGCGCGTGCTGCACATATCCACCAATTTGGCCACAGAGTTTCACTATGAGTTTCATTGAATGGGCGATCGCGGCGATGACCAAGGCATGAGCCAACCAGGAGCCAGCAGGAGCAAAATTTGGCACCAAGAAAGGTGGACCAAACTATATATATATACCAAACTATATAATTGGGGGATAATATGTCCAATATGTTCCAGTGTGGGCTAGAAGTTTTATTGAAAGGCGTTTGTTATTGCAGCCACTGGCCCAACAAACTAATTGGGAGGGCTTCTTGATCCAATGTGTACCTTACGGAACATATTGCAGCATCAATAACTGCACACGAAGAGAACAGTACGACTACATCTTTGCAAACATGATGCCACGTTAACTTCAATTTGGACAAATGATGTCAATTTCAATTTTGACGTTTGTAAACAACTGATGGTGCTGCTATAGCTCTGAAGACCTGAAAAAAAGAACTCGAGTTTGGGGCCATGGTTCTTATATACTGCACTCAAGAAAAAGAACAAGCTAGCAGCTAACAGTAACAGCCAAGGGAAATAGTGAACATATACGGTATTGTATGATATGTATTTTCTTGTCAGGCTGAAACTATTCTGGAACATAGAGAGCTGCCTTCTTAAATAATCTTACACTTGTGTGGCGCGGGGGGTTCTGTACAATCCCACATGATCACGGTCTGCATCAAAGCGGCTTCAATATTTCAGCATTGCTGTCTAACAGCACCTGCGGGGTATACATTGGTGCCAAGAGCGCTCAAGGCAGAAATGTTGACTGCTGTGTACTGTCAAATCCAGTTTATCCAAAACCACAGCTAGGAATTTCAGCTTAGTATAGATAAACTTCTGCGGAACCTAGGTCGCCCTGCCAGCTTTATTTATGTTTGTTGCAAGACTAGCCAGCAAACTGATGTACCAAATTATCCATCACAAGTGAGCGTCATGTGACAAACAGCTGCAGCAAGCCAAACAAATAAAGTATCAACAGTTCTCAATCGCAAGCATAAAACACATGGTCCTCTCTCTTCGTGGAGTGTTATATAGTGTCATCCGGCCAAATGGTTCCAGAACAATTGCTGGAGAAAATGATGAGCTTCGTAGCAAAACATTGCTCTTTCGAGACAACCCAAACAGGCGGCTGACGCATTCGAAGCCCAAAGATGCACAAACGTCTTGCAAATCCTTTGGCACGGCAAGGCACGTCTGACGCTGAGTTCACTTCATGTCTCTGGAGTCTAAGTTCACTTGGTGTCACTCTGGAGTCTCTTGTTCAAACTGCTCGGCTCCAAGCGCAATCCTTCGCTTGGGACGTCTGTGAAATACAGCAAACCACGATTGGCGAGCTTTCCTCTGCCTGGATGCCCAACATAGCTTCTGATGGATTCATGTCAATCCAAGCATTTGAAGACGAAAGGACAGCAGGATTGATACGGTTCACGCGTCTGTGGCTTCCGTCTCTGTCACACCACACCTTGGCAACAAATCTGGACCTCAGTCGAGATGCCACCCCCCCAAGGTTCCTGCTGCAAGCAGGTTCAGGAAGAGCTGTTCCCGAACGATTCAGTTGAAAAAGGTTGTTTCAAAGATTGGATCCAATTGCATGATTGTCACTTCATCAAAGCCTGGCTGCATCAATCTAGCAATCTCTGTGAACAGTACAACATCTGGACTGTTGTGTCTCTCTAGTCTCTCTGGCCTGCATTCTGCTAATTTCTGCTATCTGCTTGAGAGCATGTCCAGAAAGCCATGAAACCGAAGTTCCAACATGGCAAAAAAAAGGAAACGATGTTTAGGAGTTTAGGAGAGAAAATGTGGTCACAAACAACATCACATGACTATCATGGACATTTATTTTGCAACCTACAATGCTTATTCTTACTGTAACGCTTCCAACTCCATGCCGCCGGGAGACAACTCTTTGAGCACTTGCTCAGCAGCAGCACCCCATCCAAACAGGAGTACCTCGATTTGATATAATTTGACATGCATTTTTGCTCTAGCAACCCCTTGATGATCCAATACTTTTTACACACACCAAATGTAATTGAAAAACACATGTTATTGTGTTTGGCAACTAGAAAGCACATCAGTTCTCAAAAGCATAAGTACCGTAAATGAACAGTTGACAAAAACAATTAGTTGGCATGCAGCGCAAACTGCTTGACTTGGAACCACCCCGCCCAGCCCAGGTGTGCCCTAGTATGAACATTTATGCGGTGATGTTAAGAGCCTCGTCTGGCGAGAAACACCTGTGGGACAAATCACTCGGCGTGACCGGGCGACTGGGGCCATTGGTGGCATCTCTGGGTCACCATTACGTTTAATCTTGCCATTGCGCGTGTCGTTGTCTGCTGTAGTGTCTGTCTGGCTGTGTTGTCAAGTATGTGCGTGCTGTGGTTGTAATTGGTGCTGCCATTTTGCGTGTGTGTGTGTCATAATCTGTTGTCGTGTCTTTGTGTACAGTGACCTGCTGTGAGTTGTGGTTACGTTTGGAACTGCAATTTTAGGTGTCAGCGTCTTTTGTCTGCCGTAGTGCTGGTCCTTGTTTGTTGTCAAGTATCATGTGTGCGCTTTGGTGTTGCCACTATGGGTGTCATGGTCTGTCGTGGTGGTTCAACCTTGTGTATTGTCAGTTGTTGTTGTGCTGCTCCACTCGTATCGGGGTGGAAAAACATTGTTTCCAAAATTTCAGCTCAAAACGAACGGCAAAAGATTTGCAGCGTGACTATGGTCAACAAAAAGGTTTCGCAGAAAACACCGTCATCGATGGCGGTAATTTCTGAGTTGAGCACCTTTCTACCTGCAGCTGGGGCGGCCTCTGGAGCCTCCATAAGCCCCTTTGAGCAGTGCAGCTGCGGACACAATAACTCATAAAACAATGTTCGCTTGGAGGATCTTTGAACGTTAGTCACATCTCTCAGCGAACACACTGAATCAAGGGTTTCAAGTCTGCCTTCCTGGTGAGTCACTAAGCTTGTCTATAATGTGCATTCTGTACCACCCAGCTGGCCGGACAAGTCCGAATATCCGTACACATCAATGACAAATGGCCAGCACTGTAGTATTTTCCTGAATTAAGATCTACGCTAGCAATTGGCAGCATATCTATCATGTCCTTTGTTCCTTGTTCGCGCCACAAATTTGGCTGCATAAGTTAGTCACTACAAAATGAAATGCACAACTTCTCTTTCTGATCAAGCGGCTCTCTACAAAATGAATTGCCTGAGGTTCAGAGTCATCCCAAATGACGCCTACCAACATCCCTCTACAAAATGTTCTGCCTGAAGTCTGGGGCGCAAAACCGCAGCATCTTACTAAAGAATGCGTGGACATCCAAAATGTCCATTTATACAAAATGCACTGGTCTTGTGTTTTGTAGTGGCCTTGACCCCACCCATTTGGTAGTGGAAATTGGCACGAGGATGTCCAAATGGCTTTCTCAGTCAACGGGTTGTAGAACCCCATTGCGCATCATCCAACCCTTTGAGCAGCTGCGTAGAGACCCCTCCCCGCAGCCGGTTTCACACTCTTCTTGCAACATGTATGTTGCGCAAGACTACGGTAAACTTTTTGAGGCCGTGACAAACCGACCAACAAGTCCACAGGCGATATGTTGCAGCAGTTGATCCTTTTCTCCATTTAATCCACGATTGGGCCATTGGGTCCCACAGTAGACTCAGTAGACCAACTTAAATATATAACTTGCTGCTTTAAGCAATTGCTATAGATCTGAAGGGAATTAATCGACCATTATACCCTTAGGCCCTTGGGTCAACAAATAACTGAATGTCAACAAGGATACTACTATAATTGATTATGTGAATTGAGTGTTTAAGAGAAGGTTCTAGTGAACGTATGTTAGAAATACTGTAACTTTTAGCTGGAGGTAGCTAGAGCTTTCCAAAACAAATAACCTTATAAACATAGAGCCAACCGCATTGCATTTCTCTGTGGTTGATCTTACAGTATGCCAAAATCTCATCGCGTAAAAGGTTGCTTGGCAAGCTTGTGCTTGCGTTTGTGCAATTTTGTAAAGAAAGCGTGGTATTCCATACTGTAAAGAGAGCGGGGCGCCATAAAGGGTGGAGTTGAGGCATTATAAAGATCTGTTGGGAGTTGTGGCGTCGTTATTGCTGATTCAGTTTGGTCTCCTTGCGTTATGAAAGAGGCGTTAAGATGGTAGACGCGGCTAGAAGCATAGACGCAAATGATAGCCTGTCTGCGTTAATACCAGATGTAAAGATGCCGGAAAATTGATACAAATGCATTTGCAATTAGGAATGACGTATCGAAGGTATACGGCGAGGAAAGCAACGCACACACACACCACGGCTGTCGTGCTCAAACAGGTGCGAACTCTGAATGTTTTTCAGGCCAGCGAGGCATGCTATGTTCATAAGTCGCAACGCCACAAAACTCTGCCATCCACTTTTTGGTAGAAACCTTCATTGCACAAACATTACAAACATGTTATGACTTAGAAGTCTTGCAGGCAGACTTCTTGGACTTGTTCGAAAATGTGGGCCTCTTCTTTGTGACTGCTTCCTTCATTGTGAAATTTTGCAAAGTATACGACTTTGAAAACACGACGGCGTTGCCCTCGACTCAGACTCGACTCACGCAAAACCCTGGCATAATTTCTGAACAAGGAAAGGAACTGTGTTCGTCTTGGCAAACCTGCGAGGGAGATCCACTGGACCAGCCATGTCCATATGCTTTCTCCCGGCCATCTTTGCGAGGCCCACTATGCTTGGAGGAGTCACCACATTTCAAATCAAATCCTTGAGAGGAGCTAATCTTGGGTCTGCGCAGATCCAATTAGTCCACTTGCAATGTCTTTTGGCGTGATGTTGCCACCACCTTAGTGAATTAGTGAAGGCTTGGCAGGTCGAAGAACGGTTGCAGCAGAAGCAATGCGCGAATTGCGCGCGCAACTTGGGAGTTTGTGCCTGCAGTAGACATCACTGCGTCTGTGATTTGCCACGCAAAAACCCAACTGGAGCGAATGTGCATTTGCCTTGCCAAACCCCTGGTTTGGCGCTCCACCAAACCCAGAAATGGTTTTTGATATTCTGGCCACATCATGTGGGCCAGCCACTCCAACAAGTTAACACCTTGATCTACAGTGAGGCCCCGATCATGTTGTTCTGGTCGAAAGAGAGTGTTCCAAAAGTAGAAGGTTTGCCTTGTGGCATGTCCATCAGAATGTTTTAATTCTTAGAAGAATTCAATGAAGTGGATACTTTGTTTTTTGACGAAAACCCTTGGTTTCCTTCAATATGAGTTTCAATTTTTGTTGCTAACTACTGGGCCCATAACATATACTACGCCGCGTCTCAAATCAAGGGTAGCGTTGCCGACGTGTTTGTTGTCCATTGGCTGAAACAGTGCCAAGAACAAATTTCATGGGAAACCTGAATTATTCGTTATTCATTGGTGTTAGCTTTCAGGATGTGGAACCTCCTGGCCACTGCGTTTCATGTCAGGAAACTTGGTATTGAAAACCCGGGAACTACTATCAACCTGCATTGAAGACATATTGGCGGTGGGCCAAGCCCTTTAGTCTTGGCCTTATTACCCTTCTTTGCTTACGCGTCGGCTTCCGCAATGCTTGCGCTACCAATGTTTTCGCTTACGCGGTGATGTTTTTTTCTCTTAGGGCTTATGCGTTTCTTACGCAGCGGAGTCGTTACCGGCGTTTACCACCAGAGTGGAGAACACTCTTTGTTCCCAACCTGTCAGGTCAGGGTGGTTACAGTAGATTTTAGAAGAGGATCCCTCTCCTTCTCCTCTTCCTCGCCTCACTAGCAAGCGCCAGATCACAGTGGGCAATCCCGGACCTCAACAGCATGCGCCAAATCGCGGTGGGCACTCCCGGACCTCAATCGCAAGCTCCAGATCGCAGTGGGCCCGCCCGGCTTCTCAATAAAAATCACTAAGGAAAATAGATTTATACTTTGCTTGTATGATTCACTTGGTGGAGCCCACTGCTTCTTTTTGTCAGCCATGGGGACCAAGCAGTTGGAGCGAGGGTCAAAGTGCGTTTTGTGCTTGAAAAGTGCTTTTCCCACGCAACTGCTTGCTTTGGCAGCTTTGGTTTCTTTAGAAAGGGTGGACGTGAGCAGAGGGCTTCATCTGAGAAGGTCGCCTACGCAAACCTTACGAATCGGCTTACACGCGAAATTCATGTGGTCGTGGGCCACTCGACCCCTGCAAACAGGGCCTTTGAGAGATTGAGTCCCAACCCTTTTCTGCTTACAACAGTTTGTGTCATCGGAACACTCTGCGACTAGAGGGAGACAAAAGGAAACAGAAGGGAGACAAGGCGGACACAGTGACCAACAAGAAGGGAGACACAGTCACCAACAAGAAGGAAGGGAGACGCAAGAAGGGAGACAAAAGGAGACAGAAGTGAGACAAGGCGGACGCAATGACCAACAAGAAG
>CAXAMN010000103.1:43288-76857 GCA_963970005.1 Durusdinium trenchii
GTGTGAGTGAGAGTGGGTGTGCGTGAGAGTGAATGTGAGTGTGTGTGAGTGAGAGTGAGAGTGGGTGTGAGATCACTGGCCTCGGATCGGACCTTGCGCGATCGATGGGCCAGTCAAAGTGGGAAGTACCTCACCCAGCTTCTTCGCAAGCCCGCTTTGGGACAACCTCTCACATCTCCCTTTACAGGGCCCTCTCGTGGCCCAAGTCCGCTCACAAGCCTCGAAGAAAGGGCACTTGGCCCACTGGCCACTTCGAATCAATGTCCACCAAACCCACCGCTCCGGACCCGGAGTCCTTCGTGATCTCAATCACACGCTCACTTTGTTGGCGAGCGATGCCTCTGATGACATGGAGCAGGATCTCTTTCACGCTCTGGTTGATCACTGGGTCCAGCAGCCAGCGCAAGCGCAAGAATCTTCGGAGATCAGAAGTAGAAGGATGATTCTCAAACAAGGGCAGCAGGCCCACCGAGCTTTGCTTTCTTCCACTGCAAAGGAATTAATGTGGCAGCTCACGCGAAAGGACTCTGCGGTCTCTTTTCACTCAAAGACTTGAAGTGCGCGAGAAGCAGCGGGGAGACGTTTGGCACTGGCACCTCTTGAGGCTCCGTGCCAATTATGAGAAGATCGCCGAACAAGGCAGCTGGACCAGATGGCAAGCCATTCATCTGGCATGGCTTTGGCGCACCCTGCCAGAACTTGCACTCACAGCAAGTGAGTGAAGGTGAGGTCCACCCCGCGCAGGGGACTTGTAAGACTTGTATATACATAGTCCGCTAGTCCGCTTGATATTCTGTCACACAATGGCGCAATCCGGAACGTTGGAGATGTTGAAGTCATAGTCACCTGGAGGGCGAAGGGGCCCTGAGACAACCTGCCAGACAAAGTGTTGGTGGCCTCTGCAAACATGGGAAAAATGGAGTCATTGGATCTGGTTGCTTGGGACGCATGTCAAACACCGCGCCCACGGAGCCGGATCGTTGCAACTGACAAGGGGCCAGCCCACTGGCCTGTGCACCCCGGATAGATGGGTTGTCAGTGAATGGTGTGAGTGGAGACGCCAACTCTGCCACGGCCCTTCAGGAACCTTTTCTTGACTTGGAGAACACGAAGCGCATCATAGTGACCTGGATGTGTCCTTTAGTGTGTTGCCAACCTCCTTAGTACTAGTCATGGAAGCCTGTCTTGTCGGTGTTGCTTTTGAGACCAGGACGCCGTGAGAGCTTCATTGGACACATAGATGGGATCTCGACTTTGAACAGAACATCATATGAGACATCATCCACCCAGGTTTGCAAAGAGACCCTGTGCGTTGTTCTTCAGTACGCCTGTGGCGGTGTAGAGGTCCAAAGCAAACTTGAGGTGGAGCAAGGGATGGACTAGTTCCCATCCAGGCTCAATCATGATGATCCAAGGCTGCCGTGTCATAGAAGCAGGGTCTGCGAACGCATACGAATGCCTTGGTTTGCAGATCTCGGACTTGAGCATCACCGCAATCCTTCACTGGCAGGTCAGGCCACCAAGCCAAGACCCTTGTTCTATGCTCTCAAACACCTATAGCCTAAGACTCGTGTGGCCATCTTCGATCACATGGCCCGGCCTACGACAAGTTCCCTGACCTCTACATTGGTTTTGAGTTGAAGACTTTGATCAGGTCTGGCCGCTGCTCTTTTTCACCAAGGAGCTGGCCACCAATGAACTCCGCATGATTTTGCAAAAAGACACCCAAGCAAAAGCCAATCAGGCCGCCTTGGCAGCCCAGCCCTCCGAGATCCTGGACCTGCAGGCGATGGTGCTCAGCAGATCTTGCTTCTTGCGGCGGGGCGCGTGAGGATTTTGCTCACTGACAAGACTGACTTCATCCACAAGACAGGTGGCTGTGCACCTGGCAAGTTCCCGCTCATTCAGCAGAAGAAGGAGCTGCTGCCTCAGCTGTTAGCTCAGCCAGACCGTCATGGATATTCATGGCAGGCCTTCAGACGTGGAGTCCAGTGTGGTTTCCGCTACCATTCCAAGAGCATGGTGGCTGAACTTGGACAGAGCATACCTTCGCTGCACAGTTTGCAAGAGCTATATTCTTGTTCGAACCAACGAAGAGTCCTTCTCAAGATTCGTCGGTGAACCTTGTCATTGTGGGTTGCTGGAACCAAGCCTGTGGCAGGGCCATGTCACGCACACTATGGTGACAAAGTGCAAGAGCCGAGCAAAGCAAAGATCTTGGGCCAGAGTGCAGCTCACACCATGGCTTCGAGGTCGATGTGGCGCCACCAAGTTATCTATCTATCTATCTATGTATATATTATCTATCTATCTATCTATCTATCTCTATCTTGTTAAGTTGCTTGGGGACCGTCGTTCGTTGTTTCGGGGGAATTAGCGCAGAAGAAGTGTTTTTGACCCTTGCGGACCTCTGAAGAATTGGTTGTTCAGAACTAACAAAGGGTATAAAACACGTCTTGTTTTTTTTGCGTTGTTAGTGGCAACATACGAGACCCAAAGGACTATTTCATAGGTTTGTTTGTCTCATGAGTGGTGAGTGAACGGCCATGGTAAAAGCTTTGTAGACGTTGTAAACCTTTGTAAGTTTGTTTGTAATTCAACAACTCTGTCAACTCTTTGCAAAAGTTGCAAACTTTGTACAAATTCTTAAGACTTTGTGAAAGTTTTGTAAACTTTGTATAACTTTGTAAAAATACAAAACTTTGTAAACGTTCTAAAAACTGTGTAAAACGTTGCTCTAACTTTGAAGAATAATTTGAAGAACTCCAAAACTTCGTAAAAGGTTTGTAAACCTTTTTACAAAGTTTGCGAATTTTACAACATCTTAATAAAGTTTTACCAAGTTCTTACACAGTTTTACAAGTTTAAAGGTTGACAAAGCTTACAAAGTTTGACAAAGTTTAAAAATGTTTTACAAAGTCTACAAAGTGTTGACAAAGTTTACCAAGTTTATACCAAGTTCACTACGTTCTTACAAAGCTTTCAAAGTTGGTACAAAGTTTACAAAGTTTTACACAGATTTTATGAAGTTTGCAAAGTTTTGAAAGTTTTACAACCGTTTACCAAGTTTACAAAGTTTTACAAAGTTTACAATATTTTAACACAGTTTACAAAGTTTTGAACAATTTCCAAAGTTTACCCAGTTTACAAAGGTTTTACCATTAAAAAATCAATTAAAGACGTATTGAAAGTTTTACAATGTTGCTGCAATGTTGACAAAGTTTTTACAAAGTTTACACAGTTTTGCAAAGTTTTGATAGTTTACAAAGCTTGTACAAAGTTTATAAAATCTTTACAAAGATTGCAATTTTTACAAATTCACATGGAGTTTTTTCAAAGTGTACAAACATTTGCAAACTTTACATAGTTTACAAAGCTTTCACAAAAGTTGCAAAGTTTATACAGTTTACAGAGTTTTTGCACAGCATTGAAAGTTTACAACGATTTTAGAAAGCTTTGGAATTTGACAAAGTTCTTGCAAAGTTCGGAATTTTCACAGTTTTTCAATTTTTACAGAGTCTACAAAGTCTCACAAAGTGTTTACAAAGTTTTCAAAGTTTTTACAAAGTTTACAAAGTTGTACAACGTTTTTACAAAGTTTACAAAGTTTTTACAAAGCTTACAAAGTTTTTACAAAGTTTACAAAGTTTTTACACAGTTTACAAGGTTTTTACAAAGTTTACAAAGTTTTTACACAGTTTACAAGGTTTTTACAAAGTTTTTACAAAGTTTACAAAGTTCTTACAAAGTTTACAAAGTTTTTACAAAGTTTTTACAAAGTTTGCAAGGTTTTTACAAAGTTTTTACAAAGTTTACAAAGTTTTTACAAAGTTTACAAAGTTTTTACAAAGTTTACAAAGTTTTTGCAAAGTTTGCAAATGGCTGGTGAAAAACACTTATGTTTACAACAAATGACATGAAAAACACTTCTTTTCAATTAAAAAATCGTGCAAAAACACTTCTTTCACAGAACTTTACAAAGTTTTACAAAGTTTTTACAAAGTTTACATAGTTTACACAGTTTTTACAAAGTTTACAAAGTTTTTACAAAGTTTACAACGTTCTGACAAAGTTTGCGACATTTGCCTTTTGTTACACAAATTTACAAAGTTTTTACAAAGTTTACAAAGTTTTGAAGATATTGGAAAGTTCACAAAGATTTTGCCAAGTTTACGAAGTTTTGCAAAGTTTACAGAGTTTCGACAAAGTTTACAAAGTTTTGACAACAATTACAAAGTTTTGATAGTTTATTTATTTGCAAAGTTTACAAAGTTTCTTTCTACATTTTACAAAGTTTTTACAAAGTTTGTACAGTTTCACAATTTGTACAAAGTTTTGAGGAAATTTACAAAGTGTTCAAAGTTTACAAAGTTTTCACAACGTTCACAAGGTCTTCATGTTTACAATGCTTTGACAAAGTTTACGAAGTTTAAAAACGTTTTACAAAGTTTGCAAAGTGCTACGAAGTTTATAACGGTCTTTTTTTAAATAGAGTTTACGAAGGCCTACAACATCTAAAAAAATTTTACAAAGTTTACAAAATGTTAGTACAAAGTGTACAAAGTTTGCAATGTTTACAAACTTTTTGACAAAGTTCACAAAGTTTTGACAAAGTTTACAAGTGTTTTACAAAGTTTTGACAAAGTTTTCGCATTTTACAATTTTTTACACAAAGTTTTCGCAGTTTTTTACACAGTTTTACAAAGTGTACAAAGTTTTTACAAAGGTTTACGAAGTTTAAAGTGTTTCAGTGTTTAAAAAGTTTACAATTTTAACAACAGTTTACGAAGTTTTGACAAAGTTTGCAAAATTTGTTCAATCTTTACACAGTTGTTGCAGAGTTTTGAAAGTTTACAAAGTTTTAGAATTTCACCAAAGTTTCTACAAAGCTTACACAGCTTTTACAAAGTTTACAAAGTATTTACAAAGTTCTTACAAAGTTTACAACGTTTTGCAAAGTTTTCAAATAGTAAAGTTTACAAAGTTTTGACACAGATTGAAAAAACCGAAACTTTGTAGAAAGTTTGTAAGCATCAAAAACTTTTGTAAAAGCTTTGTAAAAACTTTCAAACTCAATAACTTGGTAACAACTTTGTAAAATTCCAAAACTTGTTCAAAGCTTGATAAATGTCCAAAGCTTTGTTCAGATATCTAAAGGTTCAATACCTTGTAAAAACTTCGTAGTTCCAAAGTTTTGTAAAATTCAATGTACTGTAAGTGTCCAAAAACTTTGTGAAGTTTGTTATTTCTATCTTTAAACTTTGTAGACTTTGTTAAAACTTTGTAATGCAAAAACTCGGTAAAAAAATTGTAATTCCAAAACTTTGTCAAATTTTTGTAAAGATCCAAAACTTTGTAAACACTTTGTAGGAAGTTTGTTTGAAGACCTGCGAAAGCTGTTCAAGAAGAGCTGATCTTTGGATTAGTGAGACTGCTTGCATTTTTGTTAAAAAAACGGCATTTGGTGCTTGCGCTTTGGGAATTTGTGACTGATGGCTGTAGTGTTTCAGGGTATTGAGGGTGAGAAGAAGGGTCGAATGGTTATTGGTTGTGCAAGTGTTTTAAGACTTGGCCACGGAAACACCAAAACACTTCTTTCATTTTTTCCAAATAACATTGGTGCAAAACACTTCTTGCGAGCAAAAACACTAAACTCAAGCAACTTAACACTCTATCTATCTATATGTACATCTATCTATATCTGTATATTATATCTATATCTAAATCTCTAAATATATATATATATCTATATATCTATTTATCTTACTATCTGTCTATCTATCTATCTGTCTTACTATCTATCTCTCTTACTATCTATCTATCTATCTCTTTATCTATCTACCTATCTACCTATCTATCTATCTATCTATACACTTTTCTCAACCCGCAACGCAGGCAATGACAAATGTCCAAAAAGGAGAAAACAGTGTGATTTGGCCAGCCGGAGCATTTTCTCTGGTGCTGCGCTGCTTGAATCACAGGACACCTGGTCAAAGCCGGCGTGGCCATGTTCAAACTAAAGTGCACGATCTGGGACTATGCAAGAAAGTTGATGACTGCCAACGAAGCCCCAGCACATGCCCAGTGCAGCAGCAGTGGACCTTTTCGTCGCAGGATGCTCGGGACTCAAATGAACCAACCCCCATCGAATCAAGCGATGGTCTGTTCAGATCGGAGTGGGTGTGGTCAATTGACTTGTCAATTTCAGCTGACGCGGCTCATGCCAAGAACTATCAAGAATCCATTGATCTGCAAACGTGGGAGTTTATATTGTTGGGACGTCTTGTGAAGAAAACAACATTGTTCAAACAGCCCTATTCAGCCTCATGTTGACAGCAATCCAAAGAGTGCTTGCACATGCTTGCGCAAGGTTTGCCACTAGAGCAAAGCTTCCTGCTGAGATATCCTGTTCTGACAATTGTGCTGGCAAGCACTACCAATAAAGCTGCAAGTGACCTCTGTATCCAAATATGATTTTGTAAGTTTGTGTAGTCTGCCTAAAGGAAATCAGACCTGCCAGCCAAATCGGACTGTGACTCTTGCACAGGGAAAGTGACCTAGAATTTGCATGTAAGATCATGCTGCAAACCCTAAAACTATGCAACATGATGCTAAGCATCATGTCGATGCCAAACCAACATCTCCATGATGATACTGATAATGTAGCAACGACAGTGAGGCAAATGAATATGAAGGAAGTGAAGATTCTGAGGTTTTCTTGAGGTGGTTCAATCAATGTGCCTCTGTGTCAATCAAAAACCTCTCTGGAGATCATGAGATTTGGCAACTGTGCTTGTCTTCAATGCCGAGTGATACTGCGAAAGCTAACAGTTGCTCCTGCGGATTCTGAAACTGCAAAGCCATAGCAAAAGGTCATTTCAGTACAGTCACAGTTTGACCAAGTCACTTCAATTGAAGGATTTCCAGAAAGGCCAGTAGCTATTCACATTACTGTAATTATGTTGTGGATGCAAAGACAAAATGCAAAGTCTTGCTGTTGTACCATAATTGTATACATTCTTATATCTTGCATACAATGAACTCAAGAAATACAAGGCATAGAATCTGTAGAACTTCGGCGCTGTCTGTCACATGCGCGTCATGCAGATGTGTTTTTCACGCGTCTCCTTGTGCTTTTGAGCAGGGCTAATCACCGGTCTGCACTGGTAGACCTCAATGTATTGGAATGCACATTTACTTCAGTCGATTCCTTAGGACATATTAGAGAGGCCTGTTTAAGGATTAATAGGACTCTAATTAATTGTAGGATAATGTTCAGTAGCTTTCGAAAAGGACGAGAACGGAAAAGAAAACAAAACATAAACACGAAACATCTATATACAGGTTAAGTTTCTTCAAACCCTAGAAAACCCTAGGAAACATGCTAAGGGTTCTTCCGAGCCTGTTCCGCGTCGCAGGAGGGCCTAGTAGTTTCCTGTCGTCTACTTGTTGTTGCTACTCACTCAGCTACTTGTTACAGTAGCTATATACTACCTACGCAAGCTTCTCTCAGGGCCTACCCTTGTGTCTGCCAGACCCCTTTATTCTAGAAGTTCAGCATCTTGAAAAAAACAACAAAAAAACCAAAAAATGCAATCACAAAATGCAACCAGAAAAACAAAAACAATCACAAAAGCAAAACACATTTAAAAAAACAACCCCAAAATGCAACCAGAAAAACAAAAGCAATCAGAAAAGCAAAACAAAGCAAAGAAAATTGTAAGCAAAAATGAAACAACTCAGCCGGGCTTTCTGGCGCACTTTTTGGAAGGGTCCACGTTCTGGCGCGCCTTCTGGCGCACTTTTGGGGGAGGGTCCACTTTCTGGTGCACTTTTGGTCGCTTTTTTCCGTTTTTTTTCCGGCGCCGGCGCCGGGTAAAAAGTCGCACTTTTGGTCGCTTTTTTTTCGTGCTAAAAAAGCGAAAAAAGAGCGCAAAAAGCGACCCAAAAGTGCGACTTCTTACCCGGCGCCGGAAAAACTATGAAAAAAGCGACCAAAAGTGCGACTTCCGACCCGGCGCCGAAAAAAAAGACGACCAAAAGTGCGACATTTGACCCGGCACCAGAAAAGACCCTTGTCCAGTACTAACCCTACCCGGCCCCCAAACTACCCTCTATGTGTTGCTTGTGTTTTTTTTGGTTGCTTTTTTATTGCGATTTATTTTGCTTTCTTGGTTGCTTTTTGTTTTGCTTGTGCTTTTTTAGTTGCACTTGTGGTTGCTTTTTTGTTTGTTTTTTTTTTGCTTTCTTGGTTGCTCTTTGTTTTGCTGGTGCTTTTTTGGTTTGCTTTGTGTTTTTTTGATTTGTCAAGTTTATTGATTTCTAGAATCTAGAATAAAGCCACCTCTGGTGGACACAAGCCTACCCCAAAAAATTGAGAGAAGAGCAACAAACAGATCGTAGTACAGCACTCTGCTTCGGATATATATATATATAATGATATATATAGGGGATGTTTACGGGGCAGTCAGGACCAACGAGGTCCTGACTGCCGGCCGTGAGTCCATCAAGGTCCGTGCTTAAGGCTCGGACGTGGTGAAGGGCGTAGTCTACCGTCCAGCACCTCCAAATCACGACCGAACAGGTCAACAGAACTGCAGCAGCCCGGTCAAGAGGAAACAAATATTTCGCAAACACCATTAGCACAAATACAAACTTCTAGTACAGTAAGTCAGCCTTGACTCCACAAGCCACGCAGCGACAATGGTTGCCTCACTGCGAAACAAGTGCAGCAAACTTGGCAAAGTGATGCATCACTACTGCAGTACTACAAGCAACATCGGTTGATCATCCACATATGGGTGTGGCCAGAAACCCTGGTATGGATCGTTCCGCGCTGCAGTGAGAGTGATCCAAACCCTATGGATCAGAGCGCTGATCCAAGCCCTATGGATCAAACCGACAAGTCACTTGATCCAAGCCCCCGACATGAACACATCTGCATGGTGGCACTTCACCCCACCACTTTCTCACCGATTCACTGTGAACTGTGAAGGTGGTGGCTTCCCAGATCAAAGCCATCCTGTTTGTGGCAAGCCTGTTTTGAAGTTCTGGGACTCAGTGGGCTCTCAAGACATTTAACAGGTGGTGGCTTCAGCTCTAGATTGGAGGCTCACTCCGAGTACTGGTTAGTGGCTGCCGCTAATTCTGTTTGGCCTTAATATTGTGTTCTAGCAGCTTCTTTAATATGGGCTATTTGGGTTGGATTCTCCACTCAAAGGGTTGCATAGCCTAATGGTAAAAGCATCAGTTTCCAATTCTTCACTTCGACAATGTGAGGGTTCGAATCCCCACTGTGATCACACTTAGTGGCTTCCGGTAATTAATTTTTGGCTGGAATGGGAAGTCAATTTGACGTTGAGTCTAGTGGCTTCCGCTAAATCTGTGGTGGTGGTAATGCTGGTGATAGTGGTGAGTAGCAGTGGCTTGCAGGCAAGTGCAGTGGCAGTAGCAGAAGGAGTTGTGGCAGCAGAGGTGGTTGTAGTAGTGGTTTGTAGTAGTGGTGGTTCGAGTCCCGGCTGTGACCACACTTAGTGGCTTCCGGTAATTAATTTTGGCTGGAATGGGAAGCCAATTTGAAGCTGAGTCTAGTGGCTTCCGCTAAATCTGTGGTGGTGGTAATACTGGTGATAGTAGTTAGTAGCAGTAGCAGCAGCAGTAAAGCTGCTGCAGTAGTAGCAGCAGGTGGCAAGTGCAGTGGCAGTAGCAGAAGGAGTGCTGGCAGGAAAGGTGGTTGTAGTAGTGGTGGTGGTGGTTGTGTGATCCAAGGGCTTGGATCACACACCCACCTTTTGATCCATACCCCATGGATCGTGTGTGGGTTTGGGTGTGTGATCCAAGCCTTATGTTTCTGGCCGTAGCCATATGTTGCGAATTTAACATTTGAGTTTGTATATTATGATGTCATCATTGCTCATATTATCCACCACACGTCAATACTGTGCACCCCACTTCCTGGCTTGGTTGAGCACATACCCCTGTTCATTGTTCTTAGCAGGTATACCATGGCTAATGTTGTCCAGCAGCTGAACGATTCACGCCAAGCACGCAGTGCACCAATACCTTTGAAGACTCGTCTTCCAAAGCAGCCTGGCACGGGAAAAGCAGGACGAACATGCCCGCAACAAACTTCATGAACCTATCATAACTTGTGGCACCTATGGCAAGTAGACTTGAGACCGCAAGAGCATCGACAACACAAACAAAAGCTGGGTGGGTGGGATAGCCTCACACATCCTTTTGCACAAACAGTGACAAGGCAACGAAGCGTAGCAGCGTATCTTGAGAACATCGAGTGTCAAAGCCTGCAGGAAAGCTTTGCATCTCCAATAGGCACCACTCGGTCGACACTTGGGATCAAGGGCGCAGTTGGCCTCCAGTGGCAAGGACGTGACTACCCAATCTAGGATACAACACGCAAACAGTACAGCTGCAATCTTCAAACCACGACCCTCTGTATCCGTATGCATCAAAGAGTTTTCACTGTACAAGCTTCTAGTTGGATATTTATTAAGAGACCTATGAAACAAAGAAACTCGAGAAACTTGCTGCCAGGATTATGGTGTATGCAAGTCTCTGCAAACGCTGCCCGAAAGGGATTTTCTCAAAACATATACCATTATGAATTATCAAGAAACAGTTCCAGGACGCTTACGCTTAAGTCTGGTGTGTGGTCTGCGTGTTTGTGCATTTTCTGACCAACCACGCTGCTTGCGTTGATGCACTGTCGCTGTTTTGGATGATGTTCTGACGGCGTGCGTGAGGTCAAGGAGGGGAGGGGTGGGGGCGGGGCCAGGATGATAACTTCCTGTTGCTACGCAGTTGATGTTCTGGTTGATGTTCCGGAGTTGATCATGTTGATGTCTTGATCGTGCCATGGTTGAACTTGAAAGCATGTCTAGCACGACGACGTGTTGCGAAAGTCAAAGGCGCTTTGGTAGTTGTGCCAGTGCACAGAATTGGTCGAAACCGGCAATTGCTGGGAGCACTCGTGAAACTTACTGCAGAGTAAAGAGTAGTTTTGAACTTTCAGATTTTTTTTCTTTGCAACCCAAATCCCAGTGGCACGGTTGGTTTACCTGAAAAATCTGCAAATCATGTTCTCCTGCAATAAACAATGCAATTCCAACATACATAGTGAACACAGTGCTGTTTGATGCATGGCGCAACGCAAGCCATGGACCTAGTTACCAGTACTTAGTTCCATCCCCGTGAACTCCAAATAAAGGACCCCATCTTTGCAACATTGGCTTAAACGGGCTGAACGACTTATATAACTGTCCGTTGGCAATGGGCGGACCTCGAATTGCTCCTCGGTGTCTAAAGGCCCGAAGAGATTGTCCTTAGCGACGGACTAACGGCTGAATGTTGTTTCTTGGAAGTTCATAGTTAGTGGAAGTTCAAATTGAGGCAAAGTCATAGCCATCGTCCTGGATCGGGACCTCAGCTGTCAACTTCTAACATTCTGAACTTGTTCAAATCTGCAATGCCATTCAGCATGATTGAGCTTTGTGCCCATTCAGTCACCAAGCCATGGTCTTCGCCGGGGGGAAGGACATACATGTCGGACACGTTCAGCACGTGTGTAAAGCCTTTGGGGTTGGCCTCACATGGGGCGCACCAAAACTAGCGCTGCAACTCTGGCCTCATGGTGGGTTTCGATCAAAATTTCAATAGCACTTGGCACGTCTTTTTAAAGGGGGATAGGTTGGAGGAGAGCTCACAAGTAGCTAGCTAGCACAGTACAGTACAGTATATAAGTACATATAAGTATCTAGTTAGTACAGTTTATATAAGTAGCTAGCAAAAACCAGGAAACTACTAGATACTACTAGACTGTGATTTTTTGGGTTCCTCCTGCCTGCGGGCGGGGGTATATACCTTGAAGAACCCCTCGCCTGATTGATGTGGTCCACTGGTTAGTTGATCTTTGGGCCCCTAGTACCGTCCTTGCTCCTAGTAGTAAGGGCAGGAGCCCCTAGACTAGTAGCTTCTTGCTCCTAGTAGCGATGCCCTTTGCTCTTAGCAGCGTCCTTTACACAAGTTCAAACGGTCATAGCAATTGGCCTTCTTGAGGTCAAGGGCGTCTTGCGCGCTGCCCAAAAAAAGGGAGTTGGATACAATCTCCTCAGCGCTGCGTGCGATGTGGCAAGCATTAAGGAACGCAAGCGTATGCCACCTGCTTGCCCACGTCAGTGCGCCCGTTCATTTGTGCTGGATCGGGGCAGCCCGTCACACTTCCATACTCCAATAATGCACCAATTGCATTGTTGTGCGTCACATCATTAATTAAACAAACAATTGAGAAGTTGGGGCAACAACATCGCTGAAGAAAACCTTGTGACCACCTTGTGTTCACCAAGTTGTTGCAACGTTAATGTATTGACTGCATTATTAGTTTGTGCAGTCTATGATCTTCGCAACCTGAGAAGGGGGAAACGAAGGCGAGTAAAAACAACCAGGGATGTGTAGTATTCTGCGAGGGGATCACTTGGCCAAACGCCTGAAAGGAGCAAGGCTGCCGCGGTCGAATGGGCACTCTATGAAGTTGCAGGAAAATCAGGACAATTGAACCAATGCCTTCATGCATAAGTTGCACAACCAAAGGCCGAAATCTGTTCAATTCTCACTTGATAAAGGTCAGTTCCCACTTGGTAAAGGTCAGTTCCCACTTGGTAAATGTTAGTTCCCGCTTGATAAATGTCAGTTCCAACGCAGTAAATGTTAAAGGAAAAACACCAGCAGGCCGACGTGTTTGTTGCATCTGCCCCTGGACCTCTAAGCTCACTTCGTTCGCAGAAACTAACTTGAGCCTGGCCCAGCCCATCGGCCGGCTTTCATAATTTCAACTTTCCATCCGTCCATCTTTTCACCAAATGTCATCATGGTTCATCCTTCAATTAGTCCGAAACACTTCTAGCCAAGCTGCACAAACACCCAACTCTTGAAGAGATCTGATGCTATCGCCCTGCTCGCCCTTGCGCAAATCCCAACACTTGGTGACTGGTCTATTTACCAGTAGCAGTTACTTATGCAGTCCTTCTCTTTGAGACATCTTTTTGAATATTGATGTCGTAGTAATGAGACTGCCCGCATTACGACTGCACCACTGAAACTCGGCTGCCGCAGGCTCAATGACATGCACAATTCCCGCATGTCTAGCAAGCTAGTCAGTCCTCCAAAGGCATGTCCAAAAGGCATGTCCGGGCCGTATGTTCTCACTGTCACTGGCTGGCATACATCATTGCTCCAGCCTCGGCCTTTGCTTGTCGGCCACTCTCGTCTTTGTCCAGGATGTCCAAGCCATTGTTGCGAAAAAAAACTGAGCATCGCAGCAAAAAGTTTGTTGAAAGACCGACTTTTTGTGTCGCTTTATAGCATCAGGCATGCGCTAATTACATGCGATGTAATGCAACCAGCTTTATCCCCAATCAAGAACAAACAGATTGCATTGAACATGGTGCCACTATGCCTCAAGTGTTCTAATCAAGCATGCATGTTTGCTTTCTTATGCCTGTAAAGCTCAAATAGTTGAGAACTTGTCTTGCATAGAACTTGTGAGAGGCAATTGAGCTTGAGCCGCTCGAGAAGCTGCAAACATGCTAAAAAGTAAGTTTCCCAAAAATCAAGGAAACAAATGAACAGTGCAAGCGCTTCTTCGGAGCTTCCTTGAAGAAGCGTGAGCCTGCGTCCTAGTAGTACAGCCCTCACTTAAATATATATAATATATATATATAATTAAGTAGTTAAGTCAAATGGTCGGCAAAAAAAACTAATCATTAAGGCTCGGCTCAGGCTTCTTCCACCAAAAAAGATACAGACCAAGACCGTGCCTGCGCCTACTGCCTAGGCCCTCGTGTCCTCTTCCGCTTCTTTTTAGTGCCTGTAAACATCCACAGGAGCAAACACCTTGTCGAAAGCAGGATTTCTCTGTTTCCAAAGCAGCCTCTTTTGAGACGTCTCATCACCCTTGCTGGAAAACCTAAGCATCTGCCAAGTAAAAGCCTGGCCTCCTGACGATGTTGTTACCATGGCTGCTTCTTCTTCGGGCCTGGTTGATGAGTTTATGTACTTTTCTTGCACTTGCCGGCATGGTGCTTGAACTTCAGCAATACTATATATTATATATATACTATATACTATATATATACTGTATATATGCAGCATACAGTATACTTCAGTGTGCAGCGACATGGACACACACATTCACAACAACGATTTTGCGCCTAGGTCAACAAATCATCTCACACAGGTTCCCATTTTACCAATCCAATAACTAACGTGCACAAGCTCTGTGCACTGTCCTTGCTTACGGCCGCAAAAGTGGCAACCAGCCGGAGCGGCGTGATCCATTTCGCAGGTTGAAAGCTCATGTATCCTTTCTTGAATGTCTCCGCTGGAACCTTGCCAGTACAAATAGCACATGGAGCTCATCGGCGGACAACATGTTGGGGTCGGCTTGGTTGGCCTCCTACTGAGAATCTGTAGCCTTCTATCATAAATAGAAGGCTCAAAATGATTGGACCTAAATCTGAAGGCAAAGTGCAAGCATGTAATTACAACCGAGGGTTATTAAGCTGAGCAAATAGAGGACTACAAACCTAGGTTTCAGAGTTGACTGACCTGTTCCAGCGATGTCCATCCTCTCTCAAATATCTCAAATGCAAAAAGGCACGATAGTAGCAAATTTGGAATTCCCAAAGCTTGGAATCGCCATATCCAAAGCTTGGCACCTCATGTTTTTTTCCAGGAATGTGAAAGGATCGAAGCAACAAGGCCTCAACCAGTCGTCCGAATCAAACGATGCTGCTTTTCTTTTTAGGCCGCTCTGCCCCCTTAATTCAGTAGGCACCTACTTAAGTTAGCTACTAGCTACTGGACGCAGGATAGATCGCGCTATTCATTACGTTCGGAGATCTTGAGAAAAACAACAAAAAACATCAAACAACGACTGAGCAACAGGCGTTTACTTTGTCACATGCGGGCCGCAGCCCCACTGCTGCTCGTCCGTTCACCTCCTGGCTTTGTACAACACAAAAGCAGCAGTATTGAAACCCATCACAACTTAGCTAACTTGTGTAACTTCAGCAGATTCGGGCTGTGCAAATTGGAGGACGCTACTCTTTTGAGAGGTTTGTTCGGGCATCAATCTCCTACTAGCTCAGCTTGTACTTGTACATATGCCTACTTCGAGACTCTTGGCTCAATCCCAAGTGGTTTTGTTCAGGGTTGCCAACCATAGTGTGTGGGATTTGAGTCAAGAATACGGTGGTGTATAGGTAGGTAATGTCAAGTGTTTATAAACCTGGCACGACCATTACACTGAGTGGCTGGCCGGGATGAAAAACAGCTCCTCATCTGGGGCATGGGAGCCTGATTGCAATATGCACTTGGAATGCTGGTTGGAACCCTTTTCAATTCATTGGGCACGGTCACAAACATGTTCACCTTGATTTAGAATGTTGAAAAATGGAAGCACAACATTGTTGTCACTGAGAGAAAAGCTGATGAAGCTTGAGACGCTATCAATAGGGACCTCGAGGCTTTCACTCTTTGTCATCTGGGCAATTTTCACAATAACTTTGCACATCCTTGTCTTTTGCAACTCTATTCATGGCGTTCTCGTCCATGGGATCAATTCTACTATTCCACGATCACTCTGAATATGTTCAAGCACTTTCAAACCAACTTGCACAGAACTTGAGACGTTCACCCCAGTGTATTGCAAAAAATAACATAGTGGAGTGTACACATAGTGACTTCTCGGGCGAAAGCAATCTCAGCATCAGCCACCTTGATGCGTACACCTGCACTGTAGCTAGCAAATGTTGTGCACAAAGTCCATGATATGTACTGGCTATTGAATGCAGCTATTACAATGGGAATTTCAGTTCATCTCACCGAACACAATGCTAAGACCTTGTTGCTACTTAGAAGATGTTCATAAATAGTCACGTCCACGAAATGTCATAATGATGATCAACGGGCCTTCAAGAGGTGCAGTTGAGCCAGAGCAAGCTACTGGCAGGGTTGTGCCAGGCCTGAGCAACATCCAATAGAACAAGAGTGCAACAAAATAGACAAGATAGAAACACATTGTCTAACAAGGCAAATGAGGACATAGCGCACTGAAGTCACAATACTGCTTTTGAGCAATCCTGTTCCTGTATCTGCATTTCGTGCATGCAGGACTGTTTGAACATATTATTGAAATGCAATAGTAGCATCCCTAAATTGTAGCTGTTCAGTTGCCGTACTTACTTTGATGAGGAATCTCGCTGATTCCCTTTCCATCTTGCACTCATGGGTGTCTGACCAGCCGGCATAGCCTCGAACCTGCACATGGGCACTGTTCCGATCTCTAGCAGTGAAAGAATGATGCACACACCGGAACAACCAATGCCAGCGTGGATACTTGTAAAGACTATGATTCAAGGTAGCTTGTGGGCACGTTTGGCAAGCAGGTGTAGGAGAGGGGAACAAAAAAAAAACACAAAAGCGGCAAGCGGCGGCAAGTTATTTTTTCTATGTTCGAGCAAGCTCGCCCGAGGATCCAAGGATCGCAACCGAGGCAGATTCGATGATCCGAGTGTTGTTATTGTTGCGCTGAGCCGAAGCAAGGCACCAAATCCCCAAGCTTGACAAAGAAGGAAGAACGTATATTAATAAAGTTGCCCTAGGAACCAAATGAATAGTGCGAGCGTGAGCTATCCTGCGTCCACATTATGGAGTACCGTCCTAGTAGCTAGGAGCTTACCTCATTACTTTATTGTGTAAGTAGGCGCCTACTTAATTAAGTAAGGAGGCAGGGCCACGGTTAAAAAAAACACACACATCAATAATTACACCTGGACGACCCAACCCTTGCTTCACAAAAAAACTCAAGGTATCCTTTTGTGACTTATGTTCGGAATGAGAGTAATGTACAGTACTGTGGGATTCTGTAGGCTGATATGCCACGAGCAACTTGTCAACCCAAAATGTGAAACAGGCTGAAACAATGGCTGTCAAGAAGCCGCATTGCCCACATACTTTTTGCAAAAAAACACCAATGAGATCATTGTGTTGGAGAGTCTAGGTATGCCCAGCTGCACCTTGTCCCGCATCTGCATGGCAGTTTCGTTGTGTGGCCACAGTCTTCCCTCTTCCTTCGTAATGATTGGAGCCTGACCATCGGAAAACAAGAAAAAATACACCGCTATGTGTGTTCCTTTTCGCAAAAAATGTAAACAAACTTTACGAAGGCGTGCAATTAAGACAGCGCAGTATGGTCTACGAATTCTCAAGGAGTTGGGGGTAGATGGATGTGAGATTATGGAGTCTGAGTGATCAGTGCCAGATGCCTTCTCCACCAGCGCCTCATCCTGAACTTGGGCTGTGTCCATGGTGACCTGTGCATAAGAGACTGCCAGAATGATTGGAACATGTTGAGAAAACTGTGAAAGGAACCTCCAGAAAGTGCATGAACAACATCGAACAGGTGGGGATGCGACATTGACACGTCAATTGGGATTGGCAGTACATAAGTGATCTTGACTATGGCCGACGGTGCGGTTTTCAATAGAAATTAATTGTTTGATGGGATGAAAACTGAAAGCTGCGTGTAGTATTGTACACTCGGCAATTCCCATCAAATTGTATTAAACCCTTGTCACTAGGATTAAGTAACCACCCCCTATTAATCAATCCCAGCTCGACCCCCCAATACTAGACTAACTTAAAACCTAGATTTCCACCTTGGCATCCCCCTAATAATTGTTTTACTGGGCAGAAACCTCCCCCCTATTAATCAGTCCCAGCTGCCCCCAGAAAATAAAGAATTGTTACTATTTATTTATAGTTATATAATATAGTCTAGTATTTTCTTTCGTACTAGTATTCAGTATTCAATATCTTTTGGTCCATGGTGAAATTGATCTTCATTCTCATCAATCATTGTCTTTCATTATCATCCTCCTTCTGCTCATCCTGCTTTTCTTTTTATCCTTCCCTGTTAAAAGCCAAAAAATGCTAGCAAACTTCTTTCATTTTCCCTTATTAAAACGCTATCAAAATCTTAAGGTTTTCCAGCTCGCAAAGGGTACCCCTCACACAGGCCCTACCATCCCCTAATAGTAGGGACCCCTCCCCTATTAATCAAGCCCACCCTCTGGCCTCCATCTTGTTTTCCATCTCTTTCATCCTGCAATCCTCTTTCTTTTCCTACTCATCCCAATCAAAGAAAAAATCTTGTCTTGAAATCTCTTCCATCTCTTTCCTAATCATCCCAATCTTTCCCAATCTTGTCATCATCTCATCATCAATCATCAGGTCATCATCTGTATTGAGGGGATGTGGTCTCCAATACCTCCAATCTCAATCCTTGTTGACCTTGCTGACCTTGAAGGGGGAGGGGGGGCATTTATTAATCCTACGTCGAGATTACAACTCACAACTATTCGTCAACGGAGGATAGGGTCCAGCTGGGTGCAATGTGTTGTCGAGCTCTGAGGACCACAGTTTTAGAGGTGGGCCAAAGGAGTTCAACGAGCGGTTTCCACCGTCGCTTCCACCATCGTGCAGCTGAGACGATGTCAGCACGCTGATCGAAATGTTTAAACTTATCAAAGGCATCAAAATATATACCGTATATCCAAGTTTGCTAGGGTCTGAGGCACTGAAACACAATTTCAATGAGTGTTAAGCCACATGACACCCGAATCAAGAAATCGCTGACAAGTCTTGCATATCATTGCACAGTTGCCAACAAAAACACTTGGGCAAGGATGAAAACCTGAAGCCAGCCTCGCCACTAAGAAGTTTGGGTATGACCTGCGTCAACCAAATCAAGTCGCCAGTCACAGGAAATTCCCACCCACATGCCCTAGCAAGTAGTGAGTGTTGATAAACCTGCATAGTTCATCTTCTTGAACTCAAATAGTACATATTTTCCCCAGATAGGGGGAGCTATTTGGGTTCCTACTTCAAGCAAAGGGAGAGTTGCATGTGTGCACTTTCTAGCCTGGGTGCTGGTATCGCTGCAGGGTGCCGCTGCTATGCGCGCTTGGGTGCTGGTGCCGCTGGTGCCGCTGCTGTGTGCGCTTGGGAGCTTGGGTGCTGGTGCGCTGCTGTGCGCTGCTGTGCGCTTGGGCGCTGGCGCCGCTGCAGGGCGCCGCTGCTGTGTGCGCTTGGGCACTCTTGCAGAACACTCTCGTAGCATACTCTTGCGAAACTCTCTCGTAGGAAACGCTAGGACACTCTTGTCGGACACTCTTGTGGAACACTCTTGTGGGGCACTCTAGTAGGGCACTCTTGTTGGACACTCTTGTAGGACACTCTTGCGGATGACCATTGTAAGTCACTCTTGTGCGACACTCTTGTGGGACACTCTTGTGGGACACTCTCGTGGGACATTCTTGTAGGACTCTCTTATGGGACGCTTTTGTATGACATTTTTGTGGGACAGTCTTGCGAAACACTCTTAGTCTTGTAGGACAGTCTTGTGGGACACCCTTGTAGAACACTCTTGTAGGACACTCTCGTCGGACACTCTTGTCGGACACTCTTGTGGAACACTCGTGGGGCACTCTTGTAGGACACTCTGGCGGGACACTCTTGTAGAACACTCTTGCGGGACACTCTTGTAGGTCACTCTTGTGTGACACTCTTGTGGGACATTCTTGTAGGACACTCGTGTGGGACACTCTTGTGGGAAAGTCTTGGGCCACTGTGGGACACTCTTGTAGGGCACTCTTGTCGAAACTCTCGCGGGACACTCTTGTGGCACACTCTTGCGGAACACTCTGGTGGAACACTCTGGTGGGACATTGTTGTAGGACACTCTTGCGGGACACTCTTGTGTGACACTCTTGTCAGACACTCTTGTGGGACACTCTTGTGGGGCACTCTTGTAGAACACTCTTGTCGGACACTCTTGGCAACACTCTAACTCTTGTGGGACACTCTTGTAGGGCACTACTACCAAAGTCTCCAAAAGTCAGCCGTCATGTCTCCAGAGTGAGCGCTTCGTACGAGACTTCCTCCAAAACTCACAGCTCAAGTCTCCAAATTGAATGTTTCGTACGAGACTTCCTCCAACAGTCACATGGCAAAGTCTCCAAAACGAGCATTTCGTACGAGACTTCCTCCACAAGTTAAATCAAGCGGGAAGACGCATCGGAGCTAACGCATCAAGGACCCCTGACAAGCAGTTTCGTGATTCCAGTCCCTTCAAGCCACACCCACTGAACCCCAATGCCAATGTCACGGCGACACTCACCTCCGATTCCCTGCGCCTACCACGGAAATTACACTTCCACACCTCCAACACGCACAAAATACTGCCACGAAATGTGACCTCCGCCACACCTCCCAACCTCACGATTCCTTAAGCCTGCCACGAAAATTGCACTTCCAAAGCCTGCGCAAAGCACTGCGCCTGCCACGAAATATCGCGCCTTCATAGACTCAGCAAAGTTTACACCCAGCCACCAAAATCACCACTTTAGCTGAGACTCGGAACGAAGCCACAGCTTCGAAGCATGAGCCTGGAACGCAAATGCCATTGTCACAGCCACATCCAACACCCCAAAAACACCACCCTACAAGCACCATTGTCAATCTGACTGCGAAGAAACCTGCGAGTCTCAAAAAACCCTGCAGGCAATTCATCCTCCAGACTTCATCTTCTCACGCTTCCACACGTTTCCTCGCTATTTCACACGAATCTGACACATCATGCTTCCATCCAAAACCCTCTCCAAAAGCTTCGCCCAATGTCAGCGCCATAGCGCTCCACCTGCGAACGGTAGCGAAAGGTTGACAACGGTTGCGAACACTAGGACAATGAGTCGCGAACAAGGCTCTACCCCCAGACCCCCAGAGTTAAACGAGAACCCTTCGCTACGCGTTCGGGAAAAAACATTACATAAAACATCCTAAAACAAAAACAGCACGGACTTAAGCAATGTCGTTATTTTCTTGTTACATCTTGTTACTGCAAATCTTGTGAAAGGCAGGGAGCCAAAGCACGTACACATTCTGTTGCTGAGCATGTGTCATGATGCAAAGCATTGCATGTGTTGCGCGCACCAAACGTTTATTCAGGTTTATTCTTGTCGTAAGTTGGCCACTCTTCCTTCCCCATAGAGTCGCTGCCTGATCCACTAGCAAATCAGCGCCCCACCTCACTCGCAAACACTGATCTACGTTACATACAAACTCTGCAATGAAGTTCCAGTATGTCACTGGATGTCTTGTCATACAACGTTGCTCATCCTGATTCCTGATGACCTCCATCCCAAGGATGATGTGTGAGTTGTCCTTGTTGCCAAGTACGAGTAAATCTTCAACTTCAAACACTTTGTTGTTCATATCTCGCTATGTTTTCTCGTTCAATCCAATCGCCTCGCCTATCTTGTATGCTGCCCATATTCGGATTCGAACATATGCATCTGTTTAATTGCAATGACATGCTTGAAAAAAAATCATACAGGGGTGCAGCATGTGGATATGAGACCATCCAAGTGGACATGACATGACATGACTGACTGGAATTTACAGAGATCAAAGATAATGCCTTACCGCGTGTATACCCCTGGCCCAGCTGTCTCCTGAGTGACTGTACACGTTTCAAGCCTGTGCAACAAGTTTAACATAGTTTCTCCAAAACACTAATCAAGACAAATCTGGCCGGTGATCCTTTAAGATCACTAAGGCACGTGCGCAAACAGCTTGTCCAGCAGGTCAGGGGACGTTTCTGAACCTTTCATGCTTCACTGATCAGGAAGCCTGTGTGTACTTTCCAAAATGTGGCAAGTTCCACACAGGTCCAAAGTTGGAAGCTCTTCCGTGGGTCAAAGAGTCCAATTACATTTAGTGACATGGCTGGGCAGCACCTTTGCCTATCACAGCAAGTTGAGCGCCTAAAATGTAAACATGTATGATTTAGTTATAAGCACTGTGCACTGTTGTGGGCAAGACTCTCACAATCACTGCCAGTTCACCTTGTAAGGACATCTTCTTCTGTACGATAATAGGCCTTAGATTACGAAGTTCTCCATGCAACGGACTGTTCGATGATCATCTCAACACAGGTACGCTACTCTATTCGGAGCATTCAAGTTGGGGTCCCAAGAGTCTGGCCCAGCATCCATTTTTGCCACAGTGTACAGGATCTGCCAAACAATTTGGGCAATTTGTGCAATGTCTCCGTCACGTGTCTTCGCTACTAGGGGCTCCTGGCCTTACTACTAGGAACAAGAAGCTACTAGGAACAAGAGCAAGGACGCTACAAAAAGATCCGAGATAAACATCTGCGGCGCCGTGATGCCCGTCTCAGTATCGCCAGCCACCAAGCAACGCTGCACAGGCGATGCGCCTCTGCATTACTATGACCAGGAGGTGGGATGATGGCTAGCAGCTATATATGTACTTTTGAGTTCTTCATTTGTTTAAGGCTGGAGGAGGGTAGGGCGGGTAGGGTGTAGTAAGCGCTTCAGGAGCTGGCAAGTAAGGGGTATATAAATAGTACGCTCAAGTGACTCAAGTAGCTTCTTAGTCTTGGGCGCAAAAGAGCTCAGGCTTCTGCAAGGAAGCTCCCCTCGCATGAGGGCAAGGGCGGCTTCCTTGAAGAAGCCCGCAATGTTTCAATGACAACCCAAATTAGAAGCCACCAAGAGTACAAAGGACAATACATATTGAAAGAGAACAAAAGTGTTGCAACGAATTGTCCACAACTCATACAACTATGAATCCATCAGTAGCGCAAGTTGTGCTGGCAACAAAGGAAGTTCCGGAAGCACCTCTCCATCTTGGAAGCAAAGAGGGATGCAAATTCACCGTGCCAAGGCGCGGGGTCTGAGCGATTGTGTGCACAAGAAAACATTGAAGAACACGTAGGATGCAATACGATGCAATTCGTCTGTTGTGAAGGGACGTTGACAAAACAATCGCCAGCCCATGTAGCACTGCTCAAATGCATAGATACAATATGCCTGCCTGCAAAAAGCGTCGAGGAAGGTATTCGCCGTACCTCGTACTCCATCTGAACAAGAGCCATTCGAGTGCCGAATGCAGCTACTGAATCAATCAACAAGTGCCGGAAGGTTGCAATTAATCAATTAAGTGTATATAATATATCATTACAAATAAGCAAACGCAAATTCCCCTTGCAATTGCGAGAAGATCGAGAAGGCTACCAATATTGTAAAATAAGGAGCATTCCAGAATGCAATCGAGGCAACGGCCTCTGCACACAGTGAGGTGCAGCAAGCACATGCCAACACACTAGGGCCCCATGAAACTTTTGGTCGCTTCGGAGACGAGAAAACTACTTTGGACCTTTGCCAGTGAGACATTTTCGTTATGCGTGCACTCAAACCTCTACAGGGCACAAACAGCCTTGTGGCATCCTGCAGCCCCCCCAAAATACCCTAATAGCGATGACCTCCAACTGCATAAGTTGCCTAAGTGGCCTATCGTCAAGTCATAAGACACTTGGCTGATGGGCTCTGCATAGGCTTTTGCGACCTATTCTGGGAGATGGAACTTCAGGTCGCATCTTCCCAGCAGCGGCTCGTCGAATTAGAACCATCATTGCAGGACAAAGAACATAAGATTTAACATGAGTGAACCATACACACACCAAACGTCACCAAGCCATCTATATAAACGACAATACCAAAATACACCAAAGAAACATCAAGCTTGGCCAAAACCATATGATGCTTGCATGACATCTCATTGAACAACACTAAGCCCAACCACATGCGCGGCCCTCTTCATCCCGCTTCCCTTCCTCCAAAACAGCCACTCTCGAACAGGGCTTTGCAGGCTCGTGTGTGGCGTCTGAAGAAGCACAGGTCACTGGAGATTGTTACTACTGTACTAGTAAGGCACTTGTTCCTAGAAGCGATGCACTTGTTCCTAATAGCTTCTTGTTACTACTAGTAAGGCACTTGTTACTAGAAGCGTGTGATTGGTGCGTGGGCCACAATCTTCCGCCTGGTTTGCATTGGGTCACCAGCACTCAAAATGACTCTGTCTCCGCTTGACAATCGAAGCCCGTATTTGGCTTTCATGTTGTAATGAACTTCCACAGAGGGCTCGTGGATAGCATGATTGATGATCCCAAAACAATCCGCATAATTAGCTTGTTAGGTGAGGTGACATGTTGCTACCATGCTTGCCTTAGGCTTGAGACTTCGTTGCCGTGGCTGGTAGAGACAAGAACGCTCGTCGACTACCCCACGCTACTATTCTTGCCCTCGAACCTGTGCAGTCAAGTTCCACAGTGTGACAGTGCGTTACAATGACTTGACCATGATGTGTGCGCTCTCCAGTGGCATGAACTGCCGAAACAGCAACCCTCTGCGCTATCCTGAAAGCCCAATCTGCCAAAAGAACCAATGGATGCTTTCTTTTTTTGGAATCAAATCGCATCAAGACCTTCTTTCAAGAGTGTCTCCAACCAGCCTCTTGCCAGCAGCTGTGCTGGAACTTGCTGATATCCGCACAACAACCAACACAAATATGTATATATATATATATTGTATAAATATAGCAAACAACATAGTTGATTGCACACAACAGTGGCAGCTTCACAAGGCACGGGCAGCACAACACCTCCCCTCAGATTTACAAAGCCACGGCTGTCCTGACAAGGCACATTGTGTCGCATGTTCGTCGGTGTGTAGTAGTCTGTATTAGCCCACATACCTAGTAGGTTGGAGGCCATGGCTATTAGGGCGATTGTTTCATTGCTTGCAGGATTCCCACGCCTTTGGAGCTGCCGGACAGACCATCAGGACTCACAAAAGGGTCTTGCCTGGCGCAGGAAACAAGGCAAGTTTTGCCTGCTTCAGGAAACACAGGCCGATTCTAGGAGTTCATTCGTTTGGATCCGTTTGGACTGCCTCTGGATCAACTTCGTGCACTCAAATGATAATGTCCAATCTGCGAGCTTGAATTCGCTCCTCTGCCATCATTTCGGCCGTTCTCATCTCCTCTTCTGCTATTGCTTCTTCAGTCATTCGAGGGATCTGGAATTTAGACTGGGACTTAGCCAGCTTAGCTTTGGCTGCTTCCAATTTAGCTTCACCTGTGGGTGGTGCAACTGGAGCATCTGGAGTTGGTGGAGCAGAGATGTCTACAGCAGGAGCTGAATATTTTGACTGAGCCTTTTTCAATTTCTCTTTGGCGGCGTTGAGCTTGGTATCAGCTGAGGGTGGTGCAACAGGAGGAGCTGGAGGAGGGGGCAAAGGATCAACCGACGGCTGATTGTTCAGCCTTGTTTCAGTTGCTGCAAGCTTTTTCTGGGCCTCCTTCACTTTAGCATCATATGCTGCCGGTGAAATGGGTGATGGCCGAGCCTGTGGAGTGGCAGGCACATCAGAATCGAGGGGTGTGGTAGCCTGGGCAGCTTGGGCTTGTGCCAACTTGTCCTCAGCTGTCTTGAGTTTGGCAATCGCAGCTTGGAGTTTAGGATTGTCTTTGTGTAGTTGGGGTGGTGGTTCTGGTGCCTGGGTCACAACTGGAATGGTTGGAAGTTCTGGTGCTGCGTGCTGGTCAAGTTTGGCCTGTGCTGCCTCCATCTTTGCCTTCACAGCTTTGAGTTGTGGAGAATCTGCTGTGAGTTTGGGTGGGGCAAGTACAGTAGAGCTGGACGCTGTCCCTTCTGCAGGTTTGGCAAAGTACTTTTGCTCCGCTTCTTCCAGTTTCTTCTGGGCTTTAGCCAGTTTTGGGCTCACTGGCACTTCCAATCCTGAGGACTGTTTTTGAACTGTTGGCTTGTTGCCCGCTGTGTTGAAATCCGCGAGTGTCTGATCAACAACACCTTGAAGCACAGAGGGATCTGCAGCTTTGCTCAGAAGAGTTCCGGCTTCTGCACTGTTCATTCCCTGAAGGTTTGATGCTGCCTCAGTCTGATTTGCAATGTTTGCCTGTGCTGTTTTGATTGCCTTTTGAGCTACTTCCAGCTGTTGGCTCTTGGGAACCTCTGCACTTTCTGCTGCTGCCACTTCAGCTACGGCTGTCACTTCCGACATCTTCTCTTGAAGCGTAGAGTGGACTCTTGCCGTTGCCCTGTCCTTCTTTCCATTGCTGGACTTGGCCTGCTTCGTCGTCTGCTTCTTCGACTTCCCTGCCTTATGATGATTTCCTGCCTTTCCTCCACCGCCCAACTTTGGCTTCTGCTTCTTTTCAGTCTTAGCCTGGGCATCCTGCTCTTTTGCCTTCTGCTTCGCCAGCATGGTGTCAAAATTGGTGATGTTCAATGTTTGCATTTTTTTCACTCCAGAACCGATTCTTGAACACATATAGAACACCTGTTTCAGGAGTGGGTTCGCATTTGTTCATCATTTCTAGCAATCCAAGCTTCGTCATACCATCGAAATTGTATTCTGTCGTCTTCCCAAGAGGAATCTTGATTCCTTTGATCAGCTCAACGAAGGTATTTTTTTGTTGCTTGAAAGTCATATTTGCCAAGTTCACCATGTTCATTCCTTCATAGCAGGGGCCCAGTGCTCCCTCACCAGCATACTCAAGATCTCCAAAGTGCCGATTGAGGATCTGAAGCACCAAACTGTAGCCGACCTTTAGCCCTTTGGTTGCACCAGCCACATCTACCGAGCAAACATCACTTGGCACACACATGGCGGAGTAGCTGTAGTCCTTCCAATTCTTATCGGCAAAGCTGTAGAAGTAACTGCATGTTGGGTCACCCTCCTTCATGAGAGCTCCCAGGCCCGGATCAGAACACTTCCCATCCCCTATGAACTCTTTTCTAATCTTCTTCTCGATGTCACCGGTAAACTGATTGGTGTTTACCTGTGCAGCCACCTGTGCAGCCAAGGGTGCTGCAGAACCACAGCACTCCATCAGTTGCTTCAAATCGCCAAGATACGGGTTCAAGGTCTGCAACAAGACCGTGTAGAGTCCAACCTTCAAAGGATGGCACAGGGGTGCCAGGGCTAGCTGAACACGCACAACTAGCAAAGCATTTTTGAAAGATCGTAAGCAAAATAGAAAACTTAATATATATATATATATTATGAAATTTCAAGGACTCGTAAAATGACATAATAAAATCTGTTCGGGCCAGTGTACGCCAGGATTTGGGGTGTGTAGGGGGGGATGCGCGGGTGGGCGGACGGGTGTGCGGACGGGTGTACGGGTACATCCGTACATTCGCGCGTCCGTCCGTACACCCGTGCGTACAAAAAAATAGATCCTATTTTTGCAAAATAGATCTTATTTTGAAAAATAGGATCTATTTTGGTATGTACGTGCAGTTGCACGGGCGTACGTACACCCATCCGCGCACCCGTCCGTACACCCGTCCACGTACCCGCGCACCCGTCCGCACATTTGTCCGTACACCTGTCCGTACACCCGTCCATCCACCCGTACACCTGTCCGCATGTTTGCACGCACGGCGCAAATTCACACGTTCATATCACACGCTCGCCCGTGCGCGCAAAACGTCCCATCCAAGACAAATACACCATTGTACGACTCCTTCAATTTTCATAATATATATATATATGCCTTTTCTTCACAGGCCAACACATGTTCAACTGTTCACGGAAACATTAAACAAACTATTTGGTGCAACCAGGCCTTCCCTCCCTTCGTCAGGTCCCCTGCACCCTTCACCACATCCCCTGACACCGCTGTCGCTGAGCGGATATAAGCAGTAGCAGGTGTCAGAAGTGTGAGCAGCGTGGCTGCTGCTAGAGACCGTGTCATGGCACCACGAGAGCAGTGCAAGCAAGAGTTCCCTGCTCCCTCGGGCTGAATTAGAGGTGAGTGGAAAGCGAGCGGAATCATTCATGTGGCAAGGTCTTGCAAGAAATACAAGTGTTGCTGGACAATGTGTGCAAGCTCCTAGCATGACACAGCTCAGAACATGTGCAACAGCAAAGGGCGGGGAACGCTGCTGTCACACAAACCTCAGTCAAGAGCGCCATGACGAAGAAAGGATTGCAAAAGAGTGAGGAAAGCATTGCACACACATGATGAATACAATTGTAAATTCAACTTTTTCGTAGCCTGCATTCACTGGGCACAGCACATCTGGTTTGAGTGACTCTAACTCTTCCAGAAAACCTGGATCCTGCATTTGTCTGTATTCAATATTCTGATGTGGCTCGGTGGTTGTCAAAACCTACTTAAGAGTGCATCCCCCTGGAAATTCCTCCAGAGACCCATCCTGTTGCAAATGGACAAATGGAACGCAATCTTGTTTCTCCACTCGTGTCCTTGGCTGAGGGAGGTGTCAGCACGCAAGGAACCTTAGCAACGGCAGACTCGTGCGGAAACTGTTCTTATGACTAGTCAGTCGTTACCCCGAGCTTTCTATTTAGTCGCCAGCCTGGCCAGCCTCGAGTATTTTTCTTTAAGGTCGCAATATACATTTTGTACATCACAGTTGAAATGTGCAGGGAGCAACTCAAACTTTCACAAGTTACGCTTCTGGCTGGCCTATTTTGCTCATGTAGTCTTTATTTGTTCTGGAGCTCATCACTGCAATTGGCTAATTTGTGGTACCAGTATATTTGGTCCATGGCCCAATCGTAAGGTTTGATTTTTTTTTATTTTTCGCACATCTACCTCTGTCTTGGCTTAGGAAAAACTACTGGGATCCAAGCACCTAGCTTCTCTGCCAGATCGTGCACCGCTGTCTTACTGACTGCCTGCCAAAGCGAGAAAGAATAGTCAAAAGAAAAACATTTTTTTCTGGACTATACAAACGGTCTTTTCAAACATATTTTTTCCCCTGTCACATTCAGAATTCAGCATCGAAGATCTCGCATGGCCTTTCCGTTAGCAAAGTATGTAAAAATGATCGCAACAGCATGTGTCAACAATCGCACCGTTCTGTGAGGTGCCTTCTTGACTCGCTTGGGAGGCCTTGAGACCACAGCGCAGACCTCTGCATTTTGTCATGAAATGTGTGTTTTCTCTTTTGTAGCTCTATTTCAGCATGGAACATCTGATAACACAAACGCTTGCGACAAATCGCCATCCTTTTTATGAAGAAAAACAACACATTATATAAGCCAAAATAATTAAACCTAATGGTATTCATGGTATTATGTATTCTTCTTTGCTATTTATTTGCTTCCCATTACCGCGCCTCGAAGTCATGCCCTTGTGACTCTACAAGACGCTGTAGAACGACCTCTACACAACTTGGTGATCCCAGAAAAACCACTCGGCCAGGATGGTCACCGTCACCTGCACGCCAGCAGACTATTGGCGATAATTGGCATCGGAATCATTCAGTACAATTAGTCTACTGTATATAATATATATAATATATAATTCTATATATAACGACGGCCCGGAACTTAGAAGGTAGCATTTTCGGCACTTCAAAACAGTAGATAAATTTAGAAGGGGGGGGTCCTGCTGCGCACCTTCTAAGTTTATGGGCTGTTTTGAATTACCATGCATATACCGCTATATGGCACCTTCGCTATATTTTTTTTTTTTGGCTCGACTTTTTCCAGTGCTATGAGGTGCTAGGTGTTGAAAAAGGCACGGAGATCTCTTGCTCCAGCCATGACGCAACGCTTGGTGAGCTTGTCCGACAAATGGATGCCGTCCTCGGTGGCCTTGGCCCTTCCGCCGCATCTGGTGCACGTGATCTGGCTGCCTTGCCTCATGGCCACGTGTGACGGATGTCCCGTCCACTCACTGCTCGCCATCAGACCAACATGGCATGGGCTTCCAACGAAGGAGGCAAAAGCGTCCTCTCGGCATCTAGCCAAAATGTAGGCTTTGCATTCGGAGCACCGCAGGTACGCTTTGTCCAAGCGTAAGTTGTGGACTCCTGGTTGTACCCCTTGCTGGGCATTGATGAGATCGTTGATGATCTCGAATCTGGTCTTCTTGGAAGGTGCTGCGGAGACTGCCTGCTCACAATCTGAGGTCAACGCCGGCCTCAGTTCGGTCATGAGGTGTTGGTGTGGAGGCGATGGCGGCAATGCTGACAGCGGACTCCAGACCTGTAGGGTTGCCACTGGTGCCCTCCTTGATCAGGGACAGCCAGTAACTGATCCAAGATCATCTTCTTCTGCTGGATCATGGCGACTTTGGTCTCCCGCTGGAGTGCAGGGCCCTGATGCAGGAAGTGGGACCTGTCTTTCATCAGGATGTCCATGCGTGCTCCTGCAATGTGTAAGACATCACGGGTGTCTTCATCGATGTGCCGCTGCAAGTCCAAGATCTCTTCATTCCTGGAGGCATGAGCAAAGGCCTTGGCCAGCCTGTCCGCATCATCTTGGAAGGCTTTCCTGGTCTCATTGGAGTCAACCTCGCTCTTGGCAAAGAGAAGAGGCCGGACTTGGTCAAAGTCTTCAAAGTCCAGTCCCTGGTAGAGATCAGGGAAGGCTTCATAGGCTCTAGTGGGGCTCCAGGCCCGCCAAACTGCATGCACATTGATGCCAATGTTGACCTTGTCCTTGACATGAAGCGCCAGGTGTTTCAAACCATAGAAGACAGCTCTGGCCTTGGTGGCCTTGCCTGGGACAATGCCTTTGAGCGCTGCTTTCCGCTGCTTGGAGAAGACATGATACAAGGCAATCGCAAACACGAACCGCTTGTGCCTGACTTCTTTGCAAGTCTGGGCCACCGCCAGTGTGAGTGCGTGACCAGGCGGCACATCAAAGGTGTCATTCGGCGTCCAAATGCCTTCAGTGACAAAGGTACCCATGCCCCCTTCTTGGATGTAGAAGATGGATTGAACCATGCCCCGCTGCCAGAGTTCCGGTTCAGTCCCCGCCTCCAGACGTTGCTTCCACTGAGCCGGCAAGTCCTTGACCTTACCGTGCCAGAACTTGCACTCCCACAAGAGATGCTTGAAGGTGAGGTCGACTCCGCGTAGAGGGCAAGTGCCTGAGACCCCATGATAGGTGCCCTGACGCAAGGCTCGTAAAGCCGGGCCCAACTTGTCATCCGTGTATTTTTGGATGACGTGGGAGATCTGCCAATCCAACTGCCTTTCCAAATCGTGGCAGCCTTCATAGCGGGTCAGACGCAGCAGGCGTTGCCACCGAAATTCCTCTTGCAGCTTGTGGTTCAGGAGTGGCCAACTCTCAGCCAATGACAGCTCACAGTCCGGAATCCCCCCATAGCCGGTGCGCTTCCAAGCCTTGGCATTCGAGAGATCGAAATCATAGTCAAGGAGGTAGGCCTGGAGAGCCTGCAATGGCCCATGAACCACCTGCCAACGGTATTTCGCTTTCTGGAGTGCACATGCCAGCTGGTCCAGAACAAGTGTTGAGTGCAAGGTCGGATCCGAGTCCTTCAATGCTGATCCAAAAGGGTCCATCAGCCTCAGGGAAGCTCGTCCATGGGTGAGGCAACTGAAAAGTGCGCCCAATGGGAGGAAAGCGCTGTAGTTGTTGAAACGCCAGGGCCGGTTGCCAGCAGTCAAAGGAAACCTCCAAAGCACAGTGCGGTTTCCAGGGCACTTCCCAGACTGCTTTGACCTGAAACCAGACTGACAATGCGGTAAACAGCCTGGCGTATGTGGTTGCCATCCTCGGAGAAGGGAATGTTGATTTCCGTGAGGAGGTCCAGCTCACGGTTGTGTTTGGTCCACATGCCGTCGAGGAGCTGAAAACGTTGGAGTTGAAGGACCAAAGCATCAGGGGCCCCATACAGGTACTGTCCTCCTTCCTCATTGTTGATGAGCTCATCCAAGGTGACAGGATGGTCTCCGGCCGGAAAGAGGATGTTCAGGGGCATCTGCTCTCGTTCTTCCAGATGGCCCGAAAGTGTCCAGTGGAAGAATTTGCTGCCATAGAAGTTGGTGTTGGCATACTCCCACAAATAACCCAGGAAATCGGAGGCGTCAGCCTGGCTCCCTTGGTCAAAGTGGGCCCAGACCTGGTCCATGTGCTTGAGCATAGGCAGCCACTGGGGATCTGGACTCGAAAGGAACTGTCTAGCAGCTTCTTGTGTCTGACCCCAGGCCAGATAGGCGTCTTCCGCAAAGGCCGCCGCCCAGCACCAGCTTCTAAAAGGAGCATTACCGAAGCAGAGGTTGAAACCATCTGGATTGCGCAAGATGGAGGTGAGCACCTGAGAGATGATGAACACATTCGCCATGGGCCATCTGGTGTCTTGTGGCAGACTCATTCATGCGCTTGTGGACGATGTTCTGCATCCTTCTGAGATCCGCCAAAACTTGTTGCCCATGATGCGGATCAGCTGAGCTGCGGTATCTCTGCACAGTCGGTGCCTCCCTGGGAGTGTCCCACTGGCTGGAAGAAGATGTAGGTGCGCTCCCTCCACAAATCTTCAAAGGAGGTTTGCGCCTTTGAGGCCCATAGCTCCCTGATCCCCTTGGCGAGCTAGGTCTTGAGCCTGAATGAAACGTCAAAGAAACAAGGTTGTGATGCTGCCCACAATCACAATCTGAAGTGTGTCCCCACGCATGCAATGAAGTGCATGACTGAATCCCCAAAGCTGCAAGTGAAGGTGTCACTGCGGGGTTACCCGCACGACATGTCCCCCGGGGCCTCGGTCTTACGCCTCTTGGATTCATCGCTTGACTCTGTGGGCGGCCTTTTCGGTGAGGCTGACACCTAAGGTGTTGATGAAGCCTGCAACCGCATCAGGAACTGGATCAGCTCCTCCTGTTTCGGGGAGGTCACCTAGGTCCGGCTTGGCCGCGTTCACCAACGACATGTAGGAGGCGCTTGTGGCCGTCAGAGTCTGCTGTTCTGCCTCGATGCGGGTTTGGATGCCCTTCATCTCATCAAGCAGGTCCTGGTATGCTTTCTTGGTGGAGTCAATGCGTCCCTGCAAGGTAGACTTTCGATGGGAAAGGTCCTTGAGAAGGGTCACCTGGGACTTCAGCTTGGATGCCACGTCCTTCTCGGTGGGAGGTAGCTTCTCCACTAGTTCCCGAACCGTCGGGGGTAGTTGCGCCTTGGTCTCAACAAGTACATCTTTCAAATCCGGCTCGGGCGACGGAGGAGGTGGTGAGATGCCCAGCTCCTGGAGTTTGCCTTGTAGGGCTGATCCCAAGGTAGCCCACGCTGGGGCTAAGATTTCAGCCGTGGCCTTTTGTATCTTCTTGGCCTTTGGTGGTCTTGTGGGCAAACCTGGTGGAGGAGTCACCGGCCACTGTTTCTTCTTGGGTCGGATAGGTGACCTCGAAGACCCCCCTTGGCTGTAACTTGAAGCCGGTTGCGGCCAGGCGTCGCCGCACTTGCGACATACATAGCTAGCCTTGATGCGGTCTTTCCATATCCAGCAGCAAACCTGGTAGGCCCTTCCCAACTGGACCTGGTGGAAGCCATTGTCCCTGATCCCCGTCTGCTTGGCGTCGTGCTAAAAGGTGAGGACGGCGTCGCGCTCTGCGAACAGGCCAAAGAGGAACGTTGTCACGTAGCGCCAGTGCCAAAGACAAAGACCACCACCAGCCGGCTTGAGCCGAAAACTTGAGCCCACCTTCGCTATTGTATATACTACACACATATATATATATACACACAAACCCTGTATCTGAAAAGCCTAGAAGAGATTTACCAGCGATGGCCTTCAACCTAGAAGCAATGGCCTCCAATCTACTA
>CAXAMN010000103.1:76867-86988 GCA_963970005.1 Durusdinium trenchii
CTCCAATCTACTAGCGGTGGCCTCCAACCTAGAAGAGATGGCCTCCAACCTAGAAGGAATGGCCTCCAACCTAGAAGAGATGGAGTGCAATCTACTAGCGATGGCCTCCAACCTAGAAGGAATGGCCTCCAACCTAGAAGAGATGGCCTGCAATCTACTAGCGACGGCCTCCAACCTAAAAGGAATGGCCTAAAATAGTGCTTTAAGAGTGAAAGAGATGATTCTTGAATCTATTTGAGTTTCTTTTCATTTCACTCCATGTTGTTTTCATGTTCCTTTCGGTTTCCTTTCTTTGCTCTTCAAAACATCGACCAAAGTCAAGGGAAATAAAAGGAACCAGCCACTGACTGGTGATTCTAAGTTTGCCTACTGTTTTTGAAAACACGCAAGTTTTGCCCAGAGGCATTCCAAAATCCAAAGCCCCAGTCGCACTTGTTTGCAAATGATGGTTGTGTTGCACTGCTTCTAAGTTGTTTGGGCCGCTGAAAAAATGAGTGTTTTTTACTGTTTTTCAAAACACCCCTAGAACTTAGAATGCGTTTTATAGCCAAAATCTATATATCAAAAATGATTTTTAGGAGGTTTTTTTTGAAACGGAATGGCACAAAAGTCATTCTTAGTTTCGGGCCGTCGTTATATGGGGGTTGTTCAAAAGTCCTTTCATTTTTTCCAGGCCTTTCGCAGGACCTTCGCGAAGTTTTCGCAAGCTTTCGCGCGTGGGGTTTTACCACTGTCGGCGAAAATTGTTTTTCGTTGGGGCTAGAGGCTTTCAAGGATTCACGCAGTTGCCCTGGCACGTCTTGTCTCCTCTGATCACTGACACATTGCTAAGGAACAGGAAGCCAGCCAACCAAAACATTTTCATGTTGGTGTGTTTTTGGTTGGGCCCAACCCTCCATGAACAAGAGACGGCTCAGTCAGGCCAGTTTGCTCAGACTTCCAATTTGCTTTTTCCCGGGCCGGGAAAAAGCGAAATGGTTCAGACTTCCATTTTGCTTTTTACCGGGCCAGGAAAAAAAGCAAAATGGTTCAGACTTGCAATTTGCTTTTTCCCGGGCCGGCAAAGAGCAAAATGGCCAGACTCCCGGGAAAAAGCAACTTGGTTCAGACTTCGAATTTGCTTTTTCCCAACCCGGGAAATAGCAAAAATGGTTCAGACTTCCAATTTGCTTTTTCCCGGGCCGGGAAAAAGCAAAATGGCCAGACTTCCAATTTGCTTTCCCGGCCCGGGAAAAAGCAAAATGGTTCAGACTTCGAATTTGCTTTTTCCCACCCCGGGAAAAAGCAAAATGGTTCAGACTTCCATTTTGCTATTTCCCGGGCCAGGAAAAAAGCAAAATGGTTCAGACTTCCAATTTGCTTTTTCCCGGGCCGGCAAAAAGCAAAATGCATCAGCCTTCCAATTTGGGCCTGGAAACAAGCAGCGCCTGTGAGGCTCGAGCCTACGACCTTCTGCTTATGAGCCTGGCGCCTTATCCATTAGGCGGCTCTCTGAAAAAATTGCTGTTTTTAGGCTTTCCAAAAGAGAGCTGGATGTCCAAACTCAAACTTCCACATCCAATTTGCTTTTTCCCGGACCGGAAAAAAGCAAATTGGAAGTCTGAACCATTTTGCTTTTTCCCGGCCCGGGAAAAAGCCAATTGGAAGTCTGAGCCTTTTGCTTTTTCCAGGCCCGGAAAAAGCAAATTGGGTGTCTGAGCCGTTTTGCTTTTTCCCCGCCCGGGAAACAGCAAATTGGAAGTCTGAGCCAGCCCTGGAAAAAGCAAATTGGAAGTCTGAGGTGGGGTGGGGTTTGGCCCTGTCATCTTTCGCGTCCACAATGCGAACCTTTCGCCATACTTGCGCAGTTTCCAACGACAAAGAATTTTCCAAGGGTCGGGAAAAGCAATTGGAAATGTATCAGACTTCCAATTTGCTTTTTCCTGGGCCCGGGAAAAAGCAAAAGGCTCAGACTTCCAATTTGCTTTTTCCCAGGCCGGGAAAAAGCAAAATGGTTCAGACTTTCTATTTGCTTTTTCTCGGGCAGACTTCCAATTTGCTTTTTCCCGGGCCTGGAAAAAGCAAAAGGCTCAGACTTCCTATTTGTCTTTTTCCCGGGCCTGGAAAAAGCAAAAGGCTCAGACTTCCTATTTGTCTTTTTCCCGGGCCGGGAAAAAACAAAAGGCTCAGACTTCCAATTTGCTTTTTCCCGGGCCGGGAAAAAGCAAAATGGTTCAAACTTCCACTTTGCTTCTTTCCGGGCCGGGAAAAAGCAAAATGGTTCAGACTTCCAATTTGCTTTTTACCGGGCCGGGAAAAAGCAAAATGGTTCAGACTTCCAATTTGCTTTTTCCCGGGCTGGGAAAAAGCAAAATGGTCAAGACTTCCAACCAAGCCATTTTCATTTTGCTGGCTGTGTTTTTGGTTGGGCCCAACCCTCCATGAACAAGAGACGGCTCAGTCAGGCCAGTTTGCTCAGACTTCCAATTTGCTTTTTCCGGGCCCGGGAAAAAGCAAAATGGTCTAGACTTTCAATTTGTCTGGTCAAGACTTCCAACCAAGCCATTTTCATTTTGGTGTGTTTTTGGTTGGGCGCAGCCCTCCATGAACAAGAGACGGCTCAGTCAGGCCAGGTTGCTCAGACTTCCAATTTGCTTTTTCCCGGCCCGAGAAAAAGCAAAATGGTCTAGACTTTCAATTTGCTTTTTCCCAGGCTGGGAAAAAGCAAAGTGGTCAAGACTTCCAACCAAGCCATTTTGATTTTGCTGTGTTTTTGGTTGGGCCCAACCCTCCATGAACAAGAGACGGCTCAGTCAGGCCAGTTTGCTCAGACTTGCAATTTGCCTTTTCCCGGGCCGGGAAAAAGCAAAATGGTTCGGACTTCCAATTTGTTTTTTCCCATGCCTGGAAAAAGCAAAAGGCTCAGACTTCCAATTTGCTTTTTCCCGGGCCGGGAAAAAGCAAAATGGTTCAGATTTCCAATTTGCTTTTTCCCAACCCGGGAAAAAGCAATCGGAAGTCTGAAGAGCAATTGTTCTTGCAGCGTGGCCAGGTCACCAACATGACTTGCGCAGACCTTTCGCAGGACCTTCGCGAACCTTTCGCGACTGCAGTGAGAGCACAATCGAAATCAGCCTTTGAAATTCGATTACTAACAAGGAAGAGGTGGGTTTTTGAACGACGCTCATATACATACATATTGACGTGCTGATGAAAAGCATCATTGATATCTAATTGTCAGCAGCAAATTAAGTTAATCCATCCGAAATCGAATCGGAATACAATGTTCATTTTATGAATAGCCCTGAGTGACTCAGTGGGAGAAACACCGCAATCTGCACCGTCCACGTCCCGTCATCTCTTCGCTTGCCTTGCCTGCATTCAGCTGCACACAGCAGCTATGCCTCGCAGCGAAGGCCAACTGCAAACAATCGTTGGCAGCCCAAGCCAGTCAATGAGAACAGTACAAATCCGGCATGCAAGAGCAGTGCATGTGAACACAGTCCAGTGAGCTCAAGTATGCTCAAGCGCAGCTGCCATCAGTGAGAAGATTAGCAAACATGCTTGGATCATTTCTGCCCCGAATCGAGCAGCCATCACAATGTTGAGGTTTCATCATGCAGCCCAAGGCTTCACCAACTCCAACCAAGGGCACAGACCAGCCACACTCCAGGGGTACTGATCGCAATCCGACAAGCGGGCGACAACAAACTGAGTGGCTAAGAGCACAGTGTCAAGAAGCTGCCTTGCTATTTGCTGGCACCCCTCATAAAGTAGTAATCTTCCGGGCTTTGGGATGGAAAAGCTCTAGATTTGTTAATTTTCAAGGGTTCCATTTTGAACCACTTTTTATCACTTTTTCCTACTCAGTCCATCCCTTAAGGGGATCCGGTTTCTCCCTGTGTTTTGGCGCAAAATCTGCGTCCATGGCACTGTGAAAACTTGGGCCTATTGTGACGACCGATCTCTTCGTTGCTCGAAACATATTCAGGATTTGCACAATGCCCTGGCAACCACTCGTCGATTCGATGACTTAGTTGGTTTTCAAGAAAACCTCTGGAAACGCCAGATCTGGGAAAAATGCCGACTCTGTTGAGCACCTGGGGCTCCGGGTTGCCCCGGCCTCTTCGGCACTGCCCACGCTGAGGGACGGTTGGAGTTCCATTTTTGATTTGTTCCCCTTCCTCACCAAAGTACCCGGTGGGTTGTCCATCCGTGAATCCGCTGCGCGTGTGTTCTTCAAAGACAAGTAGACTTGGTCTGTCCCGTTGATTCAACCTCCACCCCAAAGCTTCGTGCTTAAACTTTTCCACCAACTGTTGGACAATTCAAAAGTTTTTGGTGGTGCAAAAGTCGTTTTTGGGCCGACCGCATTGACCTTCATCCCATTCAAGGGCTAGCTTGCGAGGCCGTTGTCGGCTAACCGTTTTGCCTGTCCAGTTTCCCCTCCCATCGAAGGGGCGGTATCTCACTTTTTGAATATCCAAGGTTTAAGGATGGTCGATTGGAACTTGGAAGGTCTTTTCTTCTCGACCTCCGCTAGTACTCCGGGTTTGTGGCGCATCTTGCAGCCTTACGCAAACTCTCCTTCGACTTGCCGCTAGATTTCAAATTCTCAGTAAGATCCCCCTTTCACGTTTCGATTCTGAAGGGTTCACTGATATTGACCTTGACGCTTCCTCCCATCCATTGTGGACTTTGTGGAGGAGAAACCTCTCTCAACCTAAACGTCATGTGTTGTCCATTTTTAGAGCTGGGGCGATTGCCACCCCTACCCGTACGCGCACTGCTTACCGCCGCAGTGGGCACTCCTGCAGTTGTCAGTATTGTGATGAGCAGTTTGCTTCTATGAGGCACTTTTGGGCTTTCTATGTTGGTGGTGGGCCCGCCAGCCTAGGGTCACTGCTAAATCAGGTTGGGTGGTTTGGTCCGCGGCGGCTACCCCCAAACAACGTGCTCAATGCCAGATCGCTGCTTGCAAACTCGCTTTTGAGATTAACCTAAAAGTTTTCCCGTTGATCAGGCACCTCGTGTAATCTGGCCTCTTTCGCCCCTTTGGTGCAGTTTCAAGCTAAAAGTTGGTTGCCCAGTAACCCCCTTTTCACTCGTTGTCTGCTCTTTTGCAACCTCTTTTTGTAATGCAGCTTTGTGCTGCGTGCGGGAAAGTCTTCTTTTCGAGGAATGCACCTAACCACCTACGGGCATAGGTTGGTGCATACAACTGTGTGTCAAGAAGCCTCGGTTGCAACCAAGGACGGCAGGATCTCTGCGGGCCTTGACCTAAGGTTGAACAGCAGCGAGATGGTACGATGGTGCTGTACGGTCTTGCAAATGCGTGCGATGGAGGAAACTATATTCAAAGGACCAAAGCTATTCACGGAAAATGTTGTGCTGGACAATATGTGCAGTGATGTCCTTGTTGCTTTGCTGTTTGTCAAAAATAGTAGAATGTACGAGTACAGGATCAAATCCCAATCAATTGTTCAGGCCAGGTGGCAACCAGCGAAGGCACTCCATCCCTGACAAATCAAGCGAGTGACAATGTAAAAACAAAAGGAGTGTTGACTTGCGTGTTCAAATTTCAATGGCTTTTGGGAGTACAAGCAGCCACAAAAGCTTGGTCCTACAATTGTGGCCAACCGGCAAAGGTCTGGTCTGCCTTGAAGAGTGCAAACAGGAGCAGCGCCTGCACCTCATGTGGAGGGTTGATTCTCAAGGATTTGGAGTGAAGAAAACCATATAAAACCATAGAACAGCAATGTGGCTCTCCTATATCGTCCTATTGCTTTGAATACGGAAAAGGGTCAAGTCTCAAAAGCGTGAAGATTCGCGCAGCATTTTCTCAAACGACTTGATTTGCTTATTATTCTTCTTCTTCTTCAGTAGCTTTCTCAAACCATTTCACTCCTGATCCTGGAAGTACTCTCGCTTGCCATCGAAGTCTGGTCTCATGGTCTTGTCACCGGGCTGCCAACCCGCTGGGCAAACCTCATCGGGGTTTTGCTGAACATATTGGATTGCATCAAGGACTCGCAGAACCTCATCGACGTTTCGACCAAAGGCCATGTTGTTCACTGTGGCATGTTGCACGATTCCTTCCTTGTCAATGATGAAAAGCGCTCGATAAGCGGCTCCATCAGGACTAAGGACACCATACTCCTTTGCTAAGCTTCGATGAAAGTCGGAGATCAAGGGATATTCGAGGCCTCCAAGTCCACCCTCATCACGGGACATTTGGATCCATGCCAAATGAGAATACTCGCTATCCACAGAGACTCCTAAGACCTGCGTCTTCCTTTTTTCGAACTCCTCGAAGCGGTCCGAAAAGGCTATGATCTCGGTTGGACACACAAATGTAAAATCCAAGGGGTAGAAAAAAAGCACCAAATAGCGATCACCCACATATTCTGCAATGTTCATATTCTCAATGTCTTCATCGATGATTCCCTTGAATTTCTCGTCCGCATTGTAGAACGGGGCTGGGCTGCCAACTAGTGTAGCCTGCCGGGCCACCAAAGAAGCCTGCTTCGTCCCACTTAGGGCCCAATGGGACCCTCTGCTCGTGGGGTTGGTAGGTCTAGAAGTAGGTGACCATAGCGCCACAAAGCTTCGTTCAAGGCAAACGCCAAAGCAAATGCCGACCAGCACCAGCGGAACTGCTCTTAGCCTTTCAGGCTTTCCCATTGGAAATTCAGCGCTGCGAATTCAGCGCTGGCTCAGCTCTAAGCCAAACATGGCAGCACAAGTGCAAGGACGAACTCCTGAATGATAACAAACTGTTACTATAGAATACTATAGAGTCAAATACAAGAAGAAGCTGTCAAATTCATTAGTGCAATGCGTGGAGTTTCAAACAAACCACAAACAAGCTACTTATTGGTCGAAACCAAGTATGCTTTCAGTGTCGCTTGGCTGCTTGGCATTCCATTGCAAGTTCCACAAAGGCCAAAGCCTTGAACAATGCTTTTTGCTCCACCCACCTCAGTTAGCAATAGGTGGATTTGGTGTACTGCCACATAAAAAATCATTGCACTGAGCTAAAGCATCTAAGCTTTCAACGTCCCTTTTCTAAGGCCTCTTCCACATGGGCTCTTGGAGCTTGCAAACATACACATGCTGAGCATATGCTGAGGTTCTTGAGATGGAGAAATCTACACATTGTTGAGGTGCTGGAGATGGACTATATGGAGTCCACATGACATGAGTACACATCTTGGCTGTGCTTGGGGCTGTGCTTGGGGCTGTTGGTGTCTACATCCATCCTTTTCGCCCTTTCTCGCCTCAACAAAACAAAACAATAGATTCAAACGTTGTTTGGGGTTCCGTTGACACTGTTCCAATGTGTATGCTCACCACTCAAATTGATAATTGTTCCTGCATCACTTGCTCTTGCTGGATTTGTTCAAAGCTTGTGGAAGGCAGTGCGCATGATGCATTCCATGCCCCATTGATCCAGCACTGGTTATAGTGAATGCAACTGAACGCAAAATGTAATTATCCTTTTCACCAATGGCCATGGTGGGACAATCACATGACATGAAGTTGACATCTACCGGGAGCCTATGCCAAACTTCTACAGTTTGGAAAACAGTACTTCAAGCATTTGTGGCAGTATGTCTGTATATAAACGAAACACAAAACTTTATATCTCCCTTGAACAATTCTTGAGTACTCTTGGGCTTGAACATTCAAGCACGCGAGGCCCTTTTGTATGCGAAACTGCGTGTCGTTTATTGCTCTTCTTTTTTAGCAGCTTCCTGCTGCTGGAGCATGTACCTCCAGCTATGCAACTGAGGCAGCAAAAATATATAAATAACATGTCCAGGAATCAACATATGTACAACAAAAACTGCAACATCAAAACTTCAGGAGGGTGCATCTTTTGCTGCATTGTAATTTGCAGCTGCTCCAAGCTCTTTTTCTTCTCCTTGAGAACCTAAAACATTGCCAATGCAAGCCGATGCAGAACAATGGGCTTACATAAAATGTGACAGAATATGTGTCGATCATATATTAAACCATTAAACATTACTTATATTATATATACAGTACCGTCGATATACCGTAGCTGGTCCAAAGACTAGGCCCAAGCTCAGAACCCCTTCAACTTTGGAGGCATTGTCGTTCAAAAGCTTGCATCTCCTGCAAACTTAATCACCAAATCTTTGCTGACTGTTGCGACGTGGGAATCTTTGAAACCGTCAATATTGAAGTGTGCACAATGCATCCGTCTTGTTGGCAGTCCTGCTGCAAAACTTGTGCGCCCTCTCCACTGACATTTGGATGTAGTATCCAGTGCCCACATCGACTGTAACTTTCTTCCTTGAATAACATACCAAATATCAACGGGCAAAATATGCTTATATAAGTCTGAGCAAAAGGCGTTTCAGTCATGTGGCCGTCAATGTACAAGGAAGATGTCAGCGGTATCTTGGGCAGCTTTGGCATCGGAGCAGTTCAAGCGTTTTCTTACAGACCATTTAACAACTGGAAATTTTCAGTATGTTTAGTTTTACATGTGACAGTTGTGTGTCCATTTTCGTTGTTATTGGCCTTCAAGTGCGGTGTTTGCTTTTGATGGCTGTAAAGCTGTTTCTCAATGGTTTTCTAGCTGGTCGAGAAACAGTTGTTTCTCAATGGTTTTCTAGCTGGTCGAGAAACAGTTGGCTTTTGATCTCAGCCCGACACCAGCATTGGTTTCCCGTTATTCTCTGGGCATAAGGACTTCAGGCTCTCCATGGAGGCCTGAAAACGTGCCTCACCAAGCGTCACAAAATCGAACGAATGTGTTTACACAGCCTACATACATTCAATTTATTTAATTTATGTAATTATATTCCTTTAGACCTTCCAAACCTCTCTTTCTGTATATATTTATGTACTGTATGTTTGTTTTTTTAAAATTTGTTTTCTTCTTTTCTGCCGCTTAGCTTGCTTACTCACGCGTATCCTTCTCTGACTCCTACTTCTACGCTTTCTACCATTGTACATCAAACAAAACAAACATACATTGCACTTGCGGGTGTATGTAAACAATGATTTGATTGACACGTAGTCAGGAAGTTCTCTTTCCACGGGTTCTGTAATTTAAGAATATTTTCTACTTCTGCTGTGGTTTCATCTTGACTCTTGACACTACCCAATCAAAATGAATGCCGCTGACAACTCAACCGGCATGGCTTCGCCTAGAATGACCAAGAATGAACCCTAGTAGGGTGCACTCAGCTCAAGAACTGCATCTGTTAATGCATGTGCAGCATGCAGTGTCACAAATTGTGTGCGTGCGCATGTATGTGTGTATATACTGTATATGTGTATATATATATATATGATTATATATGCAGTATATATCAGTGTGCCTCCAACCTCAAGTGCACTTCGACTCCAACCCCAACAAATAAAAGGACCGGATAACGGAGTAGTGAGATGAAACAACACATGATAACCCCACATGATAAGTTTTACAAATTTCAAATGTATATGAACATCACATGGGAGACGGAGTAGTGAGATGAAAAGTCAAGAACGAAGTGTGAGGAGAGACGGTATATGAGGCGGTTGTGCTAAGACGTGTAGTATAAGTGATGATGTGATGGACGAGGATGAGAAGGAGGGGAGGGAGGAGGTGTGTGTGTGTGGTAAGATGGCGTGCGTGTGTGTGTGTGTGTGTGTGTGTCCAACCCTGGACAAAGGGTCTTCCACCACCACTCTTTCCACTTTACATGAGCAGGGGGGCAAGGCCTCCAGCGACGAACCTTGCCCAACGAAGCTAAGTCGCTGGAGGGGAAGCACTGAGAGACGTCTCAGTGTGTACCTGCTGAACAACTGTTGCACACGCTGTCCACTTTTGCTGTTTGTTTCCATGGTGGTTCATGATACTTCCCCCAAACCATTTTCCTTTCCGCATTGCAGCTGCTGAGCCACCGATCGTCAATCGCACTATGCTGATCTTTCACTGCAGACTTTAACAATGATTGTTGAAACACCTACAAGTTCTTCGGACCTTTCGCCATGCCGTTCCATCACCCTCCTTCTCACCGAGACAATTGCGTTAACTGAAAACCCAAGTTCGAAGTGTGTCCCGCTCAGCCGTCCCACTCGGGTGCTGAGTGTGATCCCCGTCACAGGGGCGCCGACCTTGC